>JABFPN010000978.1:0-35011 GCA_022817305.1 Leptoteleia sp. ZL-2020
CGCGTTTGTTTGTGTGTGTAGGTGTGCGCGCGCGCGTCTTCATGGGTGGTCGCTTGAGCTCTTACGGGGCTCGTGATTTTTCCCGTGGAACTTTTTTATTTTTCAGGTTTATTTGACGTTTGCGTCAAGAGTGCAAATTTAAAATTGATCCAAGTGATTTTCAACTAGCATAATATTTAATTATTCATAAGCTCTGTCATTTTCCAATAACCGTTACACCTGCTCAATAAACATGATCCTGATCACGGCGCAGATTAAAAATTCCCTAATTAATTGGACGACTCAATTAAAGGGTGTATAATTAAATATGATTTACATTCTTCGGTTTCGAAATCGAATTAATTGGTCTTTACCCTCATCGCACGCAACAAGGAATAATGGGAAGGAATCGGACGAAATATATGTATATATATATACATCATTTTGGGACAACGGTGAAATTGAAATGATTCGAAATAAAAGGCGTGCTAGAGCCTCCCTTATTTTCAATTGAAAACACGCGCAAACATCCGCGTACGGGTCATCGCGTCTAATTTACGGCGCAATTTATTTGGCAGGCCAAATTACAGACTCGGCGACGCGCTGAATAATTGGACTCTTAAATCTTCGACTCTCGATGCACGAATATTTATTTCGAAGGGAGGCCAGGAATTGCGGGGAGAGAATCCGCGGTGCGCGAGCCCTTTTGACCAACGATGACAAGCGATTGCTCACAATTATCCGTCATAAGTTAATCCGAGATGCGGCGCATAGGGCAAACCCGGAAAACAAGAGCGATAACTGTGGGAACAACCATTAGAGCTCAGTTAGTTGATTTATTTCATCGCCTCTCGTCGAGCCGTTAAAAATGGCGGCAACGAAGGGGGGGAGGGGGCGTTTACGTGGAGTAACCAAAAAAAAAAATTATCAATTGAAATCGACTTTTGGGACGGAACGTTATCGCCTCGCTTTGTGATAAAGTTATTTTACGGGCGCGACCAGTAGACGAGATAAAATAAATGAATAAATAAATAATAGAGCGGTTGCCAACAAAAGCTTCACACGTCATAAATTGCAAAAGGGAACAATAAAAACAATGTCACAATTTTTAATATTGCCGCAAATGTAATGGCCGCGGACCATTGAATGGCTTGGAAGAAGAATAATTTGCGATCAAAAGGCCGGATTGTGTATAACAAGACAGGATTGTATTATCGTGGCAGTGATTAAAATGCGTACAATCGATAACGATAAATGCCATTGATACTTGGGTCGTCAATTTGATGGGCACTAATTCGGCTGTATAGAATGGGAGCGTCATTCGAAACTCGGAGCAGAACGGGAAGGGCCTTGTCATCCGAGAGTTGACACCGCACAAATGGATTGTACGCGCGTTATGAATCATGCTCGCTGGTTGTAATTAATTCTTTTTTTTTTTTCCTTTCTTATTCATTTTGCAATTTGCTCGTGAAAGGGGATACTGAGGCGTTTCAATTTTGTACCCAATTACACTTCACGGTGTCTTATTGTTATTGTTTGCCTCTTCTGACTAGGCACAAATCCCCGAAACAATGCTCATTCGCGTTTACAAATCATGTTTTCTATGAATAAACGAGTCTTATGTTTGTCTAGAAAAATTAGCATTTCATCGACGCATCGACTACACTGGGAAAAATGTATTTAAAATTACCATAACGTTCTGGCGTTGGAGGGATATTGCCTGCGGTGTCTGCTAATTTACCATACCATTGCAGTAAAATTTTATGCGTGATATAGTAAAGTTTTATATTCGGTATGTTAATAATTGCCATGAATCGTGGCAACTTTACAAGATTATAAAAAACATTTTACTGTACCATATAAAAGATATTATTATGTTGGTATGGTAATGGTATAAACATCATAGAAGATGTATCCCTTCAACTTCAGAAGGTATAGTAATTTTTTCTACCATATTTTCCTCCATAATTAATCAAAGTTGAACTAAAGAAATATACACGTTATGATGCTTTCTTTCAGTTTAATAACTTTGACAAAAACATTTCAGTCTGAATAAAGATTCTCTTCCTCATCTGAATAATTTAATACTTTTGTCCAAAATATCAAATAAGAGCAAAATGTTTCCGCGTCGATTATTCATTTTGCAAAAATGATGCCGTCGCCCATCGAACATCCCCTTTTGACTGTTTGCGTTCACGTCCCGTTCGACGGTGCAACTCCCCACGGCTGGATTAAACCTTTGCTTGATCGATTCAGTTTGACCCCTTGCCACTTTATAAAAGAACGTGCGCATCGCTTCGTTCGTATTATCTACATAATTTTCTGTTGCACTTCGTATTCGGCACTGGGAGGGAACTTGTTTTCGACCTGTCAGTATCAAATTTCGATTTAATGCCGACAAATCGATTCGTTCTAATCGTTTCACTATTGAATGGACGCGATGAATAAGAACATCTGGAAAATCCTCCTTAATATGTTCCGTTAATAAAATAAGAATTAATAGAAAGCATCATAATGTTAATTATTTCAATTTCTAAATGTTAATGTCGAAAATTAAAAATTTCACGCACGCGTCTTTATATATACGAAGAAAAAAGGTTCAAGAAATTACTACTTATGAATAATTTTACGACCGTATTTTTTGGTACAACAGACTAAGTCAAAGGATTTGATGTATTATAGATTAACGTTTCGACCTAATTTGTGGTCATTATCAAAATCAAACATAATAAGAACCATATAACTATTGTTACTTTTAGTCTTCAAGTAATATATAATTAGTTATTGTGTGGTTCTGAGTATGGTTATCATTTATATATAATAAAATTACTATTTATATTAAGAATGTTGGATATTAAAAAATAAAACTATAAAATATTTTTTTAAAAAATGACGGAAATGTATACGACTAAAAAAAAGTTAATACATTTACACACCGTATTAATTTATATGCAGTGATACTTGAATTTAATTTTAACTAATATTAAAAATTCAAACCAAGCGCTGGAAGTTTGAAGCAGAAATAAGACAAGACTATAAAACATAATAAATTACTCGTAATCAATAATATGATAATCATATAAATTACTAAAGATGCAATCTTATTAATTAAATACTGATGATGCGGATAAGTTTTTTTCGCTGCATTTTTAAATCTGCAAAAATAACACTTAAACACGTTAAAACGGAATGGATAAATTGTAAATCGCATTAAATTTGTATTTGTTATTGAAAATAAATGCCTTTGAGATATTTATCAATTTTTACAAATCAATTAAATAGATGTGTTCGCAGCGTTTCGCTGCAGTGTTAATCCGTCGATTCAAAATGTGCAAGGTTTTAATGCAGTAGATATTGCCGACCAATGACATAATCCGACGTATTTACATAGAGGGATCACTTAGAGAGCAACTGCAGGCATTTGAATACGTCGAACTTGACTGAAAGTAAGCCGAATGAAAATTCGAGCCTTCGATCAATCTAACATCTATTTAATATAAAATTTAATAGTATACACACTGCGTATGATAATTGCACATTTAATCCAAGTCAAAGTTAACGATCATTTAACTCTGACTTGAATTGTTCTGTGTATATTCTATATACATTTCATGGACAAATAAATACTGCGATTTAATGATTAAAGACTGTTATTATTCACTAAAAACCTCGATACAATCGAATAATTAATTAATTAATTAATAAGAAAAAAAAATGCAGCAATACTCTTAATCATTTGTCGATCAACAATGCGTGCAAATATTAATTTTTTTTTTTTTTTTCAAAGCTAACTCCACATAAACATATTCTGCACTCAATTCACAACCATCTCCAGTCTATACAATCCTCACAAATATATATCTATATATATATTTCAATTATCATATCGCGTTTGTCACGGACAATTTGAAATATACAATTCATGTCAATCAAATCCAGTAAAGACGCGTTTGTACGCACAGCAAACCGATCGAAATGAAAAGCTTTTCAAAAATCTCACGACGTTTAATTGTATTAATTTTCTTTCATAAATAATCAAAATTGAACCAAAGAAATACTTTCCTTAAAATAAAAGAAAAAAACTATTCAATAATTGTTTTCGGAATAAATTATCATGCCTATATTTTTTTTCACTAAAAAATTCATTGCAAGTAGTCTTTTTCAGAGAAACGTGTCAATTGCAAACAAATTCTAATATACAAAAATATTTTATTGTTCATAATAATAACTAATAATAATCTACCGTTTCACAAATATTGCGAATAACATTTTAAATTAATAATAAATATTACTGTAAATGTAATCAAATTGTTTATAATATCAAGTGAATGAACACAGTAAAAGGTATGATATTCGAAAAAAAAATTATTTTTTACATACAGTAAAAAACAATCCGATAGAATGTTTTATTATTTACAAAAATTTATTTTGATATATTCATTTTTTTTTTTTTTTGGTTTTGATTGATTGCTTGTTATACTTTGAATAAAACAATCTGCAACTTATTTACACATTTTAGAAGATTAACAAATAATTGTCATTAAAAATATTTATTTATATTAGAATTTGCATGGTCTGACATATTTCCAATTCTTTCATTTCGAGAATTCTCAACGGCGTGCAAAAGACAAAAAGTGACGCGATATTTTGCGCTCGCCAGTTAACTGCACAGGCATTTTTTGAGACAGAGTTAGTACCATACTTTTTACGAAAATGTAAAAGTATAAAAGTGTTCTCGTGATATTTGCCTCCCCGTTACACAGAGATGAATTAGAAATGTTTTCAAATCCGATATTCCTGCTTTGGTTTATAATGGTTCTACGCGTCTACGGATGATTGAGTATGATTAATCAGAGCTCGTTAAAAATGCACACCACTCTTGATAAGTTACAAAATTTTCTTTAAATTTTCTATAAACTCACTAGCGGCTTCATTATTATTGTTATTATTATTATAATTATTAGTTTTCATGTTTACTTTTAATACACGAGATACTTTGCTATATTTTTCTAGGGCTGACATTTTTTTCTTTTTTTTAACGCTAACAATGTTTTTCCATATACATAACTCATTTCAATTATATATACATAACTACAGACGAAAGTCGTTCTAATAGAAGGATCCTCTAAAATGAATCGGCATAAATAATTTTCTCGTCATACTTTTATTTACATTTTATGATCACTGTTGCTCAATATAAGGAATACAATTAAGACGCGGCTGATATTAAATTAGAATGTATGACGAATTGATAATGATATTCGTACTTAAATTTAAATTAAATATTACTTTAGAAGATCCTTACAACAGGCCACGAATGAGTTTTGATAAGTCGATCAAAATTGTCTATGATTACTTAAATATCATTTTATACTTTATTGTGATTATATTAGATTAACCATGCTCTTAACTATTACAGATTAAATCGTCTTCGCATAAACTTCTTAGGTTTTATCAATCCACTTAAGAAGTCACAAGTGACAACATTCAAATTGAATAATTCTATTTTTCTTCTTTTTATTCATTTGAACAATTTATTTTATTTTTTATATCATCCATTACTTTTGTTTTATTCGATAAAAATTAAGCAAAGAATATTCTTATTATTGAACTGTAATCCAATTTCGATGAACATGCGGTTGCAAATGTCGCTGCAAGATTGTCATCTATCTAATAAATTTAATTATAAAATGTATCGTATAAAATGTATCTCAAATTATTATAAAATACCGTTCACTTATTGTAGGTAGCGTTTCATTTGTTTCAATTCAAGATCACACACACCAATCATTCCAAATATATCAAAAAATTGTCCCTATAAAAATTTTCCTCGCATTCATGGCAATTCATATTTCCGTGTGATATTAAGAAAATATGTAGAATTGCACATTATATACCGTAGAAATAATGATAACAATGACATTATCAAATCCAATGCACTTAATTTGAACAATTTTGTTTATATTCTCGTTTCAATTTTGAAATTCTTTCCATTAAATATAAACCATTAACGTTTATAACTAAGTTCGCTATCCACAGCTTGCGGACATATAAATATATGATTTTATTGATAAAATGCAAAATCTTTCGGTTTATTAAATCTGAACTTGACAAAACTGGTCTCTGTACTCGATATTTTGATTGCGAATTTCGATGTATTTTTTTTTTTCGCTAACTATCTTTGTATCGAAACGCATTTCTCCTTTTATTATTTACTGTTTAATTAATATTTGAAATCTGTAATTCATTTAAATATCTCTAAGGTTAAAATAAATGTATTATTAGAAAAAAAAAGACAGTCAGTCCTAACCAGGATCGGATAATAAAAAAAAATCTTGAAAAACTTTCCGAACCCAGTTATATATCCTACGGGAATCTCATTAATATCAAACAAAAATGCAGAAAGTTCAATTTTGTCAACAAAACTGAAGAGAATAACTAATCAAACTGGCCGTAATTGTGCAGAGTTAAAAAACAATGTTGAAATAAACGCGTTACGTGGAAAAAGGAAAAAATTAAATTGTGAATAATAGAGTGATATAAAATTAATATGAAAAGCTAATATTAATCTTAAAACGTAGATAATATTCTCTCAAAGCTAGATATATTTGCAATTTTATCTAGACAAAGACCAAAAAGTTTTCAATAAAGGCGAAAACTTGATGGATTTTTTGGATCGCACACCTTACTTTGGAACGGCAATAAATTAATAACATTATTTATTATCTTTTAATCGCGTTTTTATTGTAAGGTCAGTCGAAGGATTAACTTTTTTAAAGTTAACCTAACGAGTCGACGGCGACGGTGTTAAGGCCTTTAGGTCCAATCGTTGTTTTGAATTGCTCCGGAACGGGATATTCCAGCTGATAAAAATGTTCTCATAAATATAACGCTCCTTAACGCACACTTATAACATTTACGTATTATATTGTAATACTTCTTATGCAATCGTTATATAAATTATATTACAATTTTAATTGCAATCTTATGTACAACAAACATTAAGCATAAAATCCAATATAAAGCATTAATGTAATGCTTTTAAAAAGTACATAAAAAATGTTTATAAATTACCTCAATTTCATTTAAACTATGAATCAAATTATAAAATTATAAAAGTATTACTCACATAATCGCCTTCATTTCCTTTTGGAATCATGATATTCATTTCACTAGATTTACTAGTGATAACCTCAACGCCTGTAGATTCTGAGTTAAGGTACATGTGACAGCCGTCAGTTTTATCAATGGAAACGGTAGGAACTTTTCCTAATACCTATAAATTAAAAAAGAAAAGAATAAATTAATATTGTTGACAATAATGTTTCCAATTGTAAACTTATTGTACAGAAAAATCTTTTTTTTTTTTAGAAAGAAAATATTTTAAAGAAATGTGACACATGATATTATAATGTTAATATTGGAAAATTAAATTATAATGGACAAATGGTACAGTATACTGATTTTAAAATACTATGATTAATGGAACAAACAAGTTTTCGTTACATATTGACTTTCATCCTATTAATTTTAATAAGAAAGTAAAATATTTTTTATCAATTACCTGCATCTGAACGCTTTGACAATTAACAAATTCAATACTCGATACAACAGAGTCAAATACGATTGACGACTTGCGGCACGAATCCATAACAATAGAGTTTACTTTGCCTTTAATGTGCAAAGTACTTTCCTGACAACGGAACATGTATATCACATTGTTCATCTCAGTTTGGTCGATTAACAATTCTCTATTACCTTTGTGATATTCCTATTAAAAATTTAAAAACCGATGTTAAAAATTGAAATTATGAGTATTTATATGTGCAATAAGTATATATTATTACTTTAAAACATAACTATTTAAAAAGTTAATTAGATTTTGCAATCGACAAATAAAAAGTAGATAAAAAAGAACTTTCAAATTACTAACAATGATCCATTTTTTGCCATCTTTCTTGAATACTGGAGGTTTATCAATAGGTACATTGGCTGGTAATACTGTTTTCGTTGGTGAGCTGGAGTTAGCATAAGCTGGCGCTTTAAATGGAGCCGGACCTGTTCTCAGTGCAGGATTCTTGTGAGTCTGCATATCAGATGTCACTTTCTTCAAATCTGCAAAAAATTACATATATAATAATCTTAAAAGACTCTTAATATATTAAATATTCTGATGCAACTGTTTATCACTTTCATTCCGATTTGTATACTGGAATTTGAAATTACAATCATATTTAATGCATCAAACAGTGTTTTTTTCTGTGATTCAGTAATGATAAAATAACTAAACTTCCTTACTTCTAGTGATATTTTCTCCTTGATTAATTTCAGCGAACAAAGCGCTTCGGTCATCGTTGACAGATGCACCTATTTCACCCGTAAACTGAGGTGGGGGTGGTGGTGCATAACCAAAAGGTGGTGGCGGGGGTGGAACTCCTACGGCGCCTGCTTTTGCCCAAACCAGTCCCGTTGTATGATGAGCGCGAACGTATTGCTGCAAATCTGTTAAAGTTTGTACCCAAGCCTTGCACCATTCGACATGCGTTTTGTCCCTAGAAACATGCATTAAATAATTAAATATAACCGAGACCGGCGTAGTAGTGTAGTGGTGAAAGCGTCCATTTGGTGAACAACTAGTACAATAATGAATAAAAATACATTCCATGATAAATAATTTAATACATTTGTTTCATTTAGAGCAATCCATTACGTATGAATAAATTTAAAAGTTTTCTTACTTTTCCTTCCATTCCTTCAAAACGCGGTTAGTATAGAATTGGCCAGCATCGTTCATTTCCTTGACATACGGCGCTGGAGTGGGTGAAACCGCCACCCATCCAAGTGCTGGGATACTCTCACTTATTGCAGATAAATGATTGAAGAAAGGTGATCCCCGATGCTTTTCACGGAACTCTTGAATTTGTTGTATTTGTTGGGAAGTTGGCGATAACAGTGCCATCTGCTCCGATTGACTCGGAGCAGCGCGACTAGAAGACATTTGGATGAATTGAAACTGGAGCCTGTAAAATAAAAGGAAATCATTAATATATCATGCATTTCTCTTTCCTTACGTTTCCATTTAATCTGAACTAGACTCTCAAAACTTTCCTTTATTTATAATTCGTTTTTGTTTTGTTTCTTTCCTCCTTTATTCAGCTGTATATTCTTTAAAATATATGAGGTAATATATCATCATTATTGTTATTACCCGTATCTTATTTCTTATTATACATGTCAGAAGTATTTTTCAAACATTTAGTTTCACGCAACTAGTTAAGAGAATTATTTTTTGTGGTAAATTGATTACAAGTTATTATAGTTAAAATGGTGGAATAATATATTAATACATCAGATAAATTATTGTTATTTAAATTGTGTTAAGATAATTTAGTGATAATTATATATAAAGTGATTATTAATGTTAAGTTAATTAAGATAAATGAGTTAAATATTTTCATAATAAAGATGAATCATCTGTTTCACATGAGTTTAATTTTATTAAATATTAATTATAGTGTGATAAATTAATGAACTACTTTAAAATGTTTAACTTTTACTTGGGGCATAACATTAATTGATAATTATGATGAGTCTTATTAATCAAAATAAGACGATAATTGTAAAGTAATGATGTAAACGTTTTCAAAATAAAAAATTGTAATTAAAATAGCATTTATCAAAAATATTCGAATTTTAAGAAAATAAATCTGAATAAGGATTGCATTCAGACTTGACTGATATTTCAAGTGATATATTCATTGTAAAAAGATAGAAAATATTAGTATGTTACACAATTTAATTAAAATAAAGAGTTGCATCAAAGCAAGTATACTGATACATGCAGAAAAATAAAACAGTTAATATTCCCATAAAAAATTGGATTCGAACCCCAAAAGACAATTTATGAACATTCTTATGACAAATTATGAAAGAAATACTAATAAAGCATTTACTCCAATAAATCTGTAAAAAGTCCAATAAATATATAGGAAAAAGTACTTTATTTTAGAATTTATTTTATATATTATTGTAAGTATGTTCATAAATTGTCTTCTGGGGTTGGAAACCAATTTTTCTATGGTAAAATTTACTCTTAATTTTTCTGCATGTAACTGTAACAGTAACTAATACAACTGAATAACATTAAAATAATAATTTCATAAACGTACTCAAAAGCCTTCTCCACGAGTTTGCTATGTTCCGCAACATCTCCTCCAATTTTTTCACTAAGGTTCATGTAATCACGGATGGGTCCGACCATCAGATCCTGATATCCAGCTAGAGACATACTTGTTATTTCCACGATAGTGTCGACGACTGTGGAAGCTACACACGAATCCGACGAAACGCTTGACAAAGTTGGCGAGTACTGCTCTTCAGGTGAGATCGTAGGAGCGGAATCCGACGACTGCTCGGGCGGTGGAGGGGGTGGCGGAGGTAAGTCTTCCTCGCTAGTCGTTGAGCTTTGAACTTGGATTTGGTTATGCGTTTGAACCGCGATTTCTTGGGTATCGACCACAGGTGGCGGAAAGTTGGTCGAAATTTGTTCCAACTGCGAAGTTACGTTTTCCAAACGTATCACCAGTTCCTCCAGGTGTTCCTCCTTTCCAGTTGACTCACAACCTAATCATAGAAAACACCAACTGTTAATATCATTATAAAGTCCACGTTTTTTTTTTACTTCTTTAAACACTAATAGTTAGCTCCATATGAATAATCAATAAATTGAGAATTGAATATGTCTAAGGAAAACAAATACAAAACGATTAATGTTATCAACAACATCAATGATTCATCCTCGGTGAAGAATGATTAACAGGAAACACCTAATCGGAGCATTGACTGTACACAGCTAATAGCGATGATGTTTCACTATATCTCTTTTAAAAATAACTCAATATATTAAACTAAAGCACCGTAAATCATACAATATTATGCTCACTATACGTGAATTCATACGTTTATTTTAAATTTCGTATAAATTCCGAAAATGCTTCATTGATAGTTCATCGTTGAAGATTATTATTAATCAATCTTCTCAACATATTCCATTTCTCAGTATGAAATGCTAGTAATGATAACATAACATTATTATGCTAAAAGTGGTAAACTGCCATATTCATGAAAAAGTACTGCAATCGTTGTTACATTCAGTAAAGGTATGTAATGATCCTAATAATCTAATCCTATCAGTGATAAAGATTGAAATATAGGTGGGGCAATTGAATGGTACGATGCGGACAGTCGATTGTCGTCAACGTTTACTTACTAGTTGTGATAATTGTGTTGAAATGAAGTTGAAATTAAATTGGTTGACAGTGAAAAGTCGAGTGTGTTATTTGACACGCATCGCGGAACTAAGAGACAACTCATGCAATATCAAAAGTCGGCGTGTTTTTGAGCGGCTGCTAATAATAGTGCAAAAGGATGGGTGGACCTGGCAACGTAATCTGCGTGGGTGCACCGGAGATTGCAGCTAAAAAGCAGTGGACAAAAGTAGCATCGGAAATCATGTCCATGTAGTGCATGCGAGTGAGACGTTTTCGGGCCTTTCGACTCGGTCGAAACTATTATTCATCGTCAGTTTATGGACTTAATTAAGGTCCCGTCTATTTTTGACAACACTCGCGGGGTAACGTGCCGATGGAAATAGATGCTACGGTACGCGCGGAGAAAAGATTAAGGAAAATTACTAAGATTGTTAGTAAACGGGATGCACACTTATCCAAACTATTGTTTTTTATAATAATATTCTATTTTCGAAAACGTCACATCTACGAATTACTATTTCAGCTTACAGGAGGAAAAAGTATTCGCTTTGGTAGGGAAATGAGTTTATCTAGTAATTTGTAACTAATTTAGTAAGAATTTATTCTATTTGCAGAAGGACCTAGATATTAAATCGACTAAAATGAATATTTAAACGTTACATAAACTGTATGGCTGATTCAACCATACAATTATCTTATAGGGACTCGACATAACCTCATTGTGTCGATGAAAACTACTTGGATTTCACTGCGTTGACGATTAGATAAATTGAACTAGAGACTACAAAGAGACAGTGACTGAAAATATCCAATATTATACATACTTGTTAGTTTTCATAGTTATTAAAGTATATAATATTTAAAATTGATGTTTGGGGAATATTATAAGAATTTAAGTATACAACCCGTTTACTAATAAAAGCTAGTAATTTGTTTCAACATTTTTGTATCTTTATTCAATTTATTTTCCTCCGTATGGTCGGACCGGTTAACCCAAGGACTCAACTGAACACGACACAAATGTCCATTGTTCGATCCCACAAAAATGGAACCTAAAAATGGCCCCGCGGACCGTTAAGAAAGGTCAATTAAGTAAACACCCGTTCAGTCGGCATCCTTAAATTTATTTACGTCGCATTCTTAAATTTAATACTGTTATTTTCGTGGTCCGCCGATTCCGTAAATTTAGACCAATGTCATTGCGAATTTCGTCTTGCCGCTTTGCGCAGATTTTGTAAAACTGATTCAATACCGCGGATATTCATTTCACGGCTTAATAAGCACGGGCTGCTTTGTCATTTTGCAACGGGGGGAAAAGTCCGTTACGACTTGATTCGTGACATTGGCGTGGAGCGTTTAAAGGAAAGTCGATACACATATAGAATAGGTCAAACAAGCAAAAAGCCTAACCAGTGTAAACGGTCGGTCCGAGGGGATCGAATCTCACTTTGTGCTCCGCGGCGTAACCGGCCGCTAGGAGCAAGTCTGAGAAAAATCTATGCCGTTTCAAAGCAAGCTCGTCTCGTGCAACTGGGGTAGCCGGCGGTTCTTGCATGCCTCCGCATCCCTCGGAGGAGCTCTCCGCGCTTTCCTCCTGCGAGAGCAGCCATCGGCCATTCGACGCTACTACATTCATGACAATTTACAACACCCCAATCTCATAGTACCACAGTTCCATACACCGAGAAAAGAGTTGTAATAAAAGGTACTATATCTACTGGGGTGATTGAAGGGATACTGTCCGTGATGTTTATATAATTACTGTACCAACATAATAATAGTTTTTATATGGTATTGTAAGAATTTTTTTTTGTAATGAGTGCAGGGAAACTGCCCTGATTCCGTCCTGTTTGGAAGACGGAAACCAGCTGGTTATAGACGAGGACGGAAACTTGCTGGTTACCAAGGAGACGCGGACGGAAACCAGACGCTTTCCGCCCGAGGGCGGAAATTGGTCGCTTCCCTCCCTAGGGCGGAAACCAGCAAGTTTCCGCCCGCGTCTCCTTGGAAACAGCTGGTTTCCAAACAGAACGGAAACAGGGCACTCTCTTTACACTTGTTATAAAAAAAATAGTAGCAAACACTGTAGACAATATCCTTCCAACGCCAGAAGGTATGGCAATTTTAAATACAACTTTTTTCCTCAGCGCAGCCCCGCAACATTTATGAACAATGTCACAGACAACGAGAACGACTCTCATAGTTCACGAGTTCTATTTTATATGCTTGCGAGAAACTAATCTCTATCCACCATTAACCTGGCTAATTGGCCACAATATTCATTTTTTTATTCCTTCCTTTCTTTTGTCTTTTTTTTTTTTTTTTGCTTTTACGAAATTTCAGCCATTCAACGGGCCATTTTGCTTTTATTACAAATTCGACAATCTTGAAATTCGATCGGTGTTAGAGGCATCCGTTGTGCAACGTCTCTTGAAATAAATCACCGCTGTTTCATTTGAAACGTGTCAACGATTATTTTGCAATGAAAAATATCTTTTGTCGACTGCTCAAGTTAATAATATGTTATTTAAAATCAAACTATGGTATCTATATAAGAAGTTTCGTTTGAAACAATTCAGTGACACTGTAAGATTGATGCGTAGCGTAATTAAAGGCTGGCACTTACAGACGTGCGTTAAGACCGTGTAAATCATAGCCGTCTTTATACGAATTAAGTACACGTGATTATCAAAGAGAAAGTGCGTGTAACTTTCTAGTTGTCTGTTTGATCGATCATAAATTATTAAAGATAATAACTTCGGTTGAACAGTAATTCAATTTGTTGTTAATATTTAAAGCATACCTAATTATAATAATGTTTCTTCTTTTGTTCAATTTGACTGTTCAATCTACATTTTTTCGGCATTCGTCAAAAACAAAATTGAATTGTTAGAATGGATAAAATTATGCATTCAAAACTGTCCGTAAAATAATGTTAAAATTATCCAGTAGAATGACTACTAACAGTTTCGTCGGTATTAATATTCCTTTATATAACGAAATTGTGTAATTGTAAACGAGTACATAATATTTACTTAATTTCTTTTCCACTTTCAAACCTACTTATGTCAAAGAAAAATCTCGTACTACTCGAACATTCCCATTCCAAAAACTCAAAATTCAAATGAAAAATTCCAAGGGAAAACTGTCCAAAAAATGAAAAACTGTTCCCAATCCATCTGTAACCCTTCCGAGGGACTCCTTACAAACGAACCGTTTTTGGGCGTTAATTACAGATCATAATTTTCAAGACTTTATATCTACGAAAAGAATTAATAAGAAAATTATTACAATTCCTACAAAACGAATCGCCTCAATTAATTGTACAAATTTAAATAATTAAGAACTGAAGAATGAAACGTTTTTAATATTGTCTATACACAAAAGTACTGTTTGTAAATATTTGGAAGGCCAAATTAAAGGAGCAAAACAAATAATATTGTTTGTTTACATCCAAAGGTCATAAAAATGTATGTAAATATAAAACAAAGACAAAGTCTGCTTACATTTTGTATTTTGAAAACGCAATAAAGTTCAAAAATGAAATGGAACTGAAGAATAAAGGTCTAATTGACGTAATAAAAACAATAATATTGTTTGTTTACATCCAAAGGACATAAGAATGGATGTAAATACAATACAACAATAAAGTTGTTTACGTTTTGTATTGTCAAAACCCTTCACTTTTCAGTGCCATAAAAATGACTACAATTGAAAGGACATTTACACCGCCTCTTGTAAAACTTGACAAATAAATCAATATGTAAAATGTAAGCAGTGCGTCTGATAAAATCTGCATAGTTTCGCGGGGAAAATCAATAGCTCTATTCACTCGGCGATAAGCAAGGAGCAACGTCCTATTTTTAGATAAGACAGATAATGTTCTAGTCCCACGCGCAAGGTAATTAAGATCTGCGATTAGCACCCAAAGGCGGTTATTTGTCGGCCTCAGCCTTCGGTCCCCTCTTTACCTGGGGGCAGCAATTTCTGGGCGCTCTCGTCGACGATACTCTTTGCCTGACACGACTCGAACACCGAGTCGTCGCCCTCTTCCTCGGGGCCGTCACTGATGGTCCTCTCGATATAGGCCGGACCACTGTACGGTAACTTTGGTACAGCGTACTGACGTAATTCTTGGGTAAAGCTCCTCAGCTTCTCAGACTCATCCTGCCCAATCGTAATCGAGTCGACTTGAGCGACCCCTATAATCTCGCAGTTGATAGCGACGTCCTTTTTCACCTCTTGGGGCGAATATTCCGTCGCCTTTTCCACGCATTCGTTCTTCAAAGTTGGACAACGAAGACATAAGGTGGACATCAGGTCCACTGGGGACGTGCATCTGTTGATCATCAAAACCTCATTGCTGGGCTTTTGCGGCGGTTCCTCCTTTTCAGCGGTGGAAGTTGACGAAGACGACGATGTGTCGCTGCTGTCCTCCGATGACGTTTCCTCCGATGAATCCGAATGAGTGAGACTCTCGTCTCGCGAGCTTCGTTGGCGGATGCAACACTTGAACATGGTGCTGGCTAGTCGTCGACGTCTCGTCGTGCGGCTTCATCGTACGGGAGACATTTTGTTTTGGGGTTTTTCGTCGGACTATCTATAAAGTGAACGGAGCCGTTTTGGTTGTTTCCTTCATTGTTCCTGATTTTTTTCGATTCAAAGGGTAGAAGAATTTAGAATTAAGAGACCCTCTCTTGGAACATTCCTTATGGAATACAATTCTGCCTAAAAAGTGTAATCTTTTATACAATTTTAAAATATACGACAAGTGTGAATTACATTTTTTTTAATGTATAACAGATAATCTTGAAGCTTCGTGTGGTGCATGATGATTTACTATTACTATGACTGATTGTTTGTTTAAAATTTTTCTCATCCATCGTGTCATCGTATTGTCACTCGCTCGTTATCTGTAATCAACTGTTTTTTATGAGGTGTTCAAGTACAAAAATATTGCTACTGCCTTTCTTTTTTTCTTTCTTTTGTAATGAAGTGTGTTAAAATAATAATATAATCAAAATGTAATATTGTTTTGTAAATTAAATTAATAATTATTTCATATACTTCAAAAACAAAGCAAAGGATAAATACCATCCTTTATTTAAATACAAACTTGCATAAAATGTAACTATTTTATATTTGTAAAATATAATGTAACTAATTTATACACTTGTATAGTTAATTTAAATATTCATTAGATTATTAGCTTTTTTTTAATTTATTTTACATTTACATAATTTTCAGTAACTTTATATTACTGTATCATGCTAAAAATCTGTTATATTGTACATATATATACTTTACTGGAAAGTTATAATCCATATTTAAATAATATGTTATATGTCTTATATTTCAAATATAATAATGTAAAGTAATTATTTTAATTAATATTTAATTTTAACAATAGTTTGCAAATGCATATTTTTAAATTACTACTCTGATGAAAAATAGAAAACTTTGTGGCAGTAATAATATTTACATTATATCACCTCAATATTTCCATTATATATTTTTTAAACCAGTAACTCTAATATTACACTTTTTATTTTATTTAATTTCATTTAATATTAATTTTATTTAATATTAATATGGTTGCTCTTTAATTACACTTATTAATCCCATGTAATTATCACCTTACACACAAATTAACATAACAAACAATCTCTTAATAACAGAATCAATACAAGCATCATCAAAAATTAATAATAATCCTCCTCTAAAAAAAAAAAAAAATACTAAGCTATCATGAAATTTAATAAAATAAAATGTAAAACATTGAGTCAGAAAAAAGTTAGAATTTAATCAACTCCGCCCTAACGATATATTTATATTTCACATTCAAAATTTATCCGTCAATAATGTGGCCGTGAATTGTTTTCATATATTTCCCGGATGTCCACCTACTTCCTCAAGTCATTAACCCCTTGGTCGAAAAAAGAAAAAAAAAAAGACATCGACGAGGGTGCACCTTAAGCAGCCAAAACGCACTCGAGCACAATTCTCATTTCCCCATATTTCTATCCAAAATAACGTCCAAATGACTTTACTCACGAGATTCGCAGGAGTTCCGTACTCTCTCACATATTGTACGTTGTAGTTGTGTGCAATTATTCCTGTGCAGACAACAAGGAGCCGCCAGGTCGAACGAGATTTTATCAAGTGGTGCACTTGTATGAGATAACGAGCAACTTTTCTTCTTATTTCTTCAAGAGGGTGTATGCGTTTGTCTCTGTTTAATTGTATGCGAGAAGATAGGACAAGCAGTGTCTTGGTCAGGTCCAGAACAGGGAGTGAAAACTATGTGGGATTCGACTCTCCCACCAGTGCTGCCACTACCCTAATATTTAAGGGCTGGTCGGGGTTTGTAACCCATTTTTGGACAGTTTTCTTCGTAACATTTTCATCGCATTCATTTTAAGTGCATTTAATGCATAATGTTAATTCACATTACTTTATAAATGTGTATTATATTGTATGCAAATTATTTGTTATTATAAATAATAACATCGTAAAAATATTAAGATAATAATACTGTATTGTGGAAAGTAGAGATTTATATTAAATTCCAATTCCCCAAACATGTTCCAGCATTATATATTAATTAGTAACAATTAATTGCTACTAATTGTATAATTATATTTCTATAAATAAATATATATTTATATTTATATGTATGTATTTATATATATATATAAATAAAAATAAATTAAATTTCAGTAATAATTATTCATAATTTTGATTGCTCAACATTGAAATTAAGGAAATTATTGTTTAGGTTTGTGCATCTCATATCTATAAAATAGTTATAACTATTCAGAATCTGATTAATGGTTTTATAATATGACATAGATAATATTTTTAAATATGTACAGAACCTGTTAGTAAACAATTGTTCATATATATTTATGGATTATTTCGCATGTTAAACTATTTATAGACTGATGATTAATAATAATAAGTGCTCGCGGAATTCTTACACCTTCACAAAAGCATTGCCAAGTAAAAATCCCTTTAAACTTAATTAACCTAAACCAATAGAGATCTATTTCTGAAAAATCAAGGTAACCTATACATTGAAAGAAAGCCACTGTTACCTTTTAATTGGATTTTCTATTGTATCTAAGTTTACTTTGACATGAACATGATCTCTGAGATGCAATAAAGATAAACAGGTAACTTGTCCATTCATTGTGCTCAACAATACACAGTAATTACATTTCAAATTAGTCTTATTTCAAGCTTATGACTTTAAGCTCATCTATTGTAATAAGAAAGTAAAGCAAATACAAATTTAAAGAAAAAATCAATATGTACATGTTCGAAATATTTTAAACAATGTGCAATTAAAGTAATAATCGCTGTATTATAATCCAATAAATTGGATTATTTCAAAATTAAAATGAATACCTAAGTATTACACTCTAAAGCTATAATCTAACAAAACTAATTGAAAACCTATTTTCACTTACATTTCAACAATAATAAAATAATTGAAAGTTAATCGTTTTCTTAATTGTCAATTAACTACTTAAAATTAGGTTACAAATGGTTGCCGAAATTTGATAAAGTTTAACAGTTAACCTTCCATAATTTAAAAATTATAATAATAGTTTTGATATGTGACTTAAAAATTAATTAATCACAAATGTTTAATAATAATGAAATACTAGAGTGTAGATAATGCACGGAGTTTCAAAAGGAAATTAGGTTGTAAATTAAAAAGAAATCGGTTCGATGTCATGCATGATGTGTCATTAATGACTCATATGCATTTTATCCGGATAAGAAATAGAACGAACCTAAAGTAATTTTCACGCGATTAACCGCGTACGAGGTTAATTGGCGCGCTTCCCACGAACCGATGTTTTTCTACTAAAAAATTGTCGGAAAGAAATAACGGGTCAAAAATCGAGAATAATAATGTTAAAAACACAGCAGAGCCAAGGTTTTCGGATTAGCCGACAAATTTGAAACGAAACATCGCTTTGTTTGCTTGATAATAACTTAAAATTATCTGTTTTTTTTTATTTGTACTTACACGTAGATGCGAGATAAGGCGAACAATTGAGACGAACTTAATGGCAGATTATTAATTATTATCAACGGTGTCGGGCCAGTGAGAAGAACGAAATTGACGACGGAATCCGCCTCAATACTTGTACGACATATCACTACATAAAGTTTTTCTAAACGTGAAACTGCGAAAGACGGTAAGGAGGGAATATGATGTTCGATAGATTCTCCGCTAGGCGGTTTCAGTTTTCACGTCGCTACTACTTATAACGCCCTCTAGTTCGAGCGGGAAAATTCAAATTCCGAGATAATTCAATTGATTACGTAAACTCAATTTTGATATTGAATCATTTGAATTAATTCGTGAAAGCAAATATTTCTTAATTTATAAGCGGTAGATTAATAAAAATGTAATCAAAAGGTTATTAAATAAAATCATATTAAACTGAATTTGATATTAATATTTATCTTTACTAATTGACAGATAAATATTTAAATTAGATAATGTATGATAATGTGATTTTAATTAAGCGCCCATATTAATTAAAAATTTATGAGGCAGAAGTTCCAAGTTATATAATTAATTAAAATTCAAATAAAAAAAAATATTAATCGTATTTTAATTCTTCTGCACTAATTAGTTTCTAAAATATTATTTGATTTCATTCTAAGGAAAAAAGATCCTTAAAATGATGTGCTATGCAGAAATATTTTTGATGTTAAAATAACAGTTTAATTTTAAACATAAATTATTATCAAATATAAATATGATTAAGAATTTTATATATCTATAATCATAATACATTCGTTCAATAATAATTGATTTTATTACAGAACTATTAATCATAAACTAAATCTAAATTAAACAATACATTATTGCATTTCATTTATAAAACAAATCCCTTCACCTTAATAATTTTATTGATTTCCCATAGCTAATGACATTCATTGCGATTTTATAAGTAGAACACAGTCGATTTCGTTACATCGTCATATTTAGAAAAATACTAACAATCACTGGCAAACTTGCATCAGTTGGGATAAAAAATATTAAATATCTTTTACCATCGTCAAATTTACCAGAACTTAATAGTTTCGCGCAATCGTCAAATAAACAATCTATTTCACGAATACTTTAACATAATAGAAGTGTTTACATCAAAACTTGTTCGCCTTTGAAAACATTTTGAAATCGCTGCTGTTTTAAACCAATGATAAAAGATTCCAAAAGTACAATGTTGCCTTCAAAAAACAACTTTGTATATTGTACATCTATGAAAGGCGACGGTGAAATGAATTAAGCTCGTTATTTTAATTATTTCTGGTTTATGTTGTGGATTAAATTGAAAATGGTACGCGAGTGAGAACGTCATTCTTTCTTAAATTAGCGCACGCATTCGCATTATAAAACGTCAATTAAGGTTTTAGGCACTGGAATAAACACTGAAGATATTACACCAGTCTTATATATACCCCAATTCAATTAAGCTGTTGACACACGGAGAAAAAAAAAGTGTTGCTACATAAAAATCGCCAATTGTCTATGATAAATGATCTTTGCCAACTTGCATAAACACTTAAAGAAGAGTAGAGTTCAGTTAAACATTATATAAATAGTAAAAATCATTATTTTATTTTTGTATTAAAAATTTGTACCAAATGAATGTTTCTGTACATAATTATGCAGGCATATTTCTTTCAAATATTTTATATAAGGCATACACATTAATCTGTATACGCGTATATTTCACTTGAAACAATTTCACACTTTTATTATTATACAAAATAAGAGTTATTACATAATTTGTAACTAATCTTTACTCTTCAAATTTTATTTTATTTTATTTTATTTAATAATTAAATAATTTAATGTTACTTACAATTCTTAAATTTGCTTCAAATTTCATATAATAACTATTAAATAACAAACATTTGCACTTAATATCCATAAATGCTTAAATTTAACTTTGTCATTTACCAATAAATAAGTATCTTTTTAATGTTAAATTTTAATATAATAATTAATATAATTTTGAGGAAAAAAGGTCAAATATATAGATAGAAACTTAATCTTCTCTGAATGTTCACTCTTGGATATCTGTTTACACTAAATACAATTTATTCATAATAAAAATTTCTTCGACGCAAGATTTTTCCATTTGTACGCATTTTAGAAATAAATATAAAAATCTTTACGATATACGTTGATTTTATTTAATGTAAAAAGATAGTTTCAAGTGCGCAAGAGTTTACATTTATGATAATAAAAAAAAAATTAAAATAATATTCAATATTATGATAACTTACCAAAAGTAATCATAACATTCAATATGAAAAATACTTTGCAAATAATTTTACCGCGTTATTTTTACCGTCTGAATTCTTTGTCAAATTCAAACTTAAATTGTAAAAATAAAAATCTTTTATTAATTTTAATTTGTTTTAGTTGACAGTCATCGATTTTAAAAATATCACAGAACTAAACATATCATTCAATCGCTCCATTATTTTTAATTAATCAATTATGCTCAACTATATTCACTTTTAAAAATATATTCGTTATAATTTTACGTCGAAAACCGAAAACGAAAAATATCTTAAAACTGGAAGCTTAAGGCGTTTCGCTATTTACAAAGTATCGATCCGCGTGTTTTACGTGCTTCGCTTATATGTAGTACTGAATTTCGTTATGCTTCGCAATATTGTGATGCTTTAGTTGAGATGGTAATTCTTTTTCCATCGCTTACACTACGTATTTCTATTCATATTAATGGAAATTCTAGATTTGTATTTCAATTTCTAAGATTTTTCTTAAAACTCTGCGCAATTACAAGGCGCAATTTTTGTATATAATAAAATTATACAATATGAAATTTAAAAAATTCCTTCTTCAGTTTATTGGCGCTAATAAAAACATTAAGCAGTAACAATTTTATAAGAATTTTAGAGATTCTTTCTTAATTATAAACTTATATGAAATTTACAACGAAGAAGTTAAACAAATTTTTCATATTCAGTTTATCTTGTATAAAAATGATGTACAATATAAACTAAAGTTTTATAAGATTAATTTATCTTTATTCATTTTTCTTTCTTTCTTTTTTTTATACTTATCATTTTATTTATGTTTTCTTTTCTCTTTATATAGTTTGCATACTGTTAATCACAAATTTGGACGTAATATTATTCATTCAACGAACGTCTACGCTGCATACACTTTGTGCTACTATATTAGGAAACTTTGAACCGTAATAAACGAAGCTACACACTCGATTTAGAGAGCACATTATAGCAAATAAAAAAATTGATATTGCATTTGGTCTTTAATTTAGTTTCTCTTCTTTTTTATATTACATCTCATTTCTTTGTTGTATTTTGTTTTAAGATAATGCAATGTGGTTAATTAAAACGGATGCATCGTTTCAGTACCCTTTACAACGCAACAAATATAAAAAAGGTTTACAAATTCTCGTAGTTTCCATATTTTATTTACAATGGAACATAAATTAAACTAACATTCAATGTCAATTCATAAAAATTACCATTAATACCGTTTCGTCGTTTGCTAGTTAAGTGGATCAGCTTCGGTCGCAATTTTATGTATTCAATATAATAAAATTATATATATATACAAATATTAGTTACACTTACAAAACGAACTTAATAATGATAAATAAATACACGCGAGTAGAAAGAATTGCCATTTCAAAAGAATTGCACTCAAGTTCAGTAGATTTCTTTAGCACAGTGTGTCAATTTACATATAAAGTTCAACTTCTTATTTACATATGGCACGACATTGAGTACATTCGTTAAAATAATGAAAAAACAACCTACAAAATGAGAAAAAAGCACATCTTTTCTTTTCAGTATTAAATTGTGAACATACATGTATATTGATGAACACATGGCACTAAGTTCGAGTACATTTGTTTAAGAATAAATGAAAAAAAAGTAAAAAAATCAATGAGTTTTCGTTTTCATTGAACAATAAATACAGTAAGTAATGTACTTATTAATTTAGAATACATTAAAATTTTGCTAATCCATTGTGAATGAAGAATTCACAATGGAATACAAATTTTTACCGGGATTAAAATATTGAGAATGTCTCTCAAGTTTAATGCCTTAATTTAAAAATAAAACATAAAAAGTAACGCAACATAAATAAGGTGATGCGAGAAAAATATCTAAATTTGTAGATCAAGTCCTTATTACTTTAAACACATCGATTCCTTATGGATAAAACGCGATGAGCGACTATTGGAGTAGCAGTACATTCGTTGGGTACTTGAAATATCGGGGTAAGACATTGATACGCAAAATCAGCTTATTCTTTGGCAAATTATTGGTACCAGGTACCAAGCTTCTGATGCGACGTTGCATCTTCATTGGATGACGCAGTTTTTGTTCCGTTGAGCCAATCCAGTTCGTGACAAATTGCGCTCGATTTCATCATCATCTTCAATTCTATTTGAATAATATTTCAATTAATAGTTACACTGACCAATCATTTCCGTGAAATAAAAAAAAATTAAATTATAGGATTTTCTGAATTTATCCATAATTCATTTCATCAATAAAACTCTAATTATATAATTGCTTCCAAAATATTTTTTTCTATTGTAATATTATGTGACAAATATAATAATAACAATAATAATAATAATGTAAAAGCAATGCTGTACATTACTTTATATTATATAATCAGCGAGTGAGATTATAAATTGTCACTGATCATATATTATTGAAATGATTTATTTAAGTTTACAAGCGAATGATATATTCCTTGAAGCGAATCGTGCCAATGACATTGAACTTACGCTCTTTCCTGGGTATCAAGATGGTGTACCAACTCGTCTCTTTTGTTTACGATGGACACCAGTTCTTCGAGTAACAGGTTCTCGCGAACTTTTTGCTCGGCTGTTTTTTGCCATTCCTCTACGCCGAGTATCTTCCGAAGTTCACGGTTCAGCAATTTACAACGACGTTCCAAGTCGTCTTCCTTTTCCCTAAGAATGCAAAAAAGCATGTATGAATAGTGCTCTTTCAAGTCATGCATGCAAACTCGTGAAATTCGTTAACAGTCATTGAATTTTAATCTATTTGAAAGCATTAAGTTCAAATCCATTTAGAAGCATTCAGTTTTATAATAAAAACAATTTAATACATACATGTATAGAATACAGGATGTATATTTGATTTTGAAATATGTTATTAACAAAATTTTGTTGTTAAATTACTAATAAAAGTTAGAAGTGATAAGAATTACTTACAAAATATTTAATTGCATTTGCCTCCTTAATAGAGCATTCTTTTTATTAACTAACGTGAACCACAAAGACATTAGCCTATCTGTTTCTTCTTCATTATCGCTTTCCATAGCTGTTCTTAACTCCTTTTCCAGTTTACCTGCCTGTATGTCAATTTGACTTTGCTCGCGTTCCAAAGCTTCGAGTTCATTTTGTATATAAGATGTGACATCTTTACCAAACTAAAATTTTGTTTTGAAAATATTTGTTAATTAAAATTATTAATAAAGTATTATTGAAATTAAATTAATTTTATAATGTGAATTTGAGTGCATACCCCACGTAATGTGTATGGACCATCTGGACTGGTTTTCTCTGGTGAAATTCTTTCGATAATCTTTGAAAACGAATACAAAGGTGAACTACACTTTTTATCGCTATCAACAGTGCTCACGTTCGGAACAATATTGCCGTTGTACTCCGACTAAAAAAGTACAAAAAAATTAATATTATATTATTATTATAATAAAATTTTATATAACAATTAATGTGATTCAATAATTCAAAGTTCGGGAAATAAAAAAGAAAAGATAGTAAATGTATAATAAAATATAAATTAATAAATGCACCAAAATAAATACTAATAAAGATATAAAGCTTACTTTAATACTAATATGATCTACTGGGGACGAAGGTGTGATACTTCTTGGACTATTGTTCTGATCGTCTAATGATCGTCGATCGCTGTTATTGTCGTCGCTTATTTGACTGGAATTCAAAGTGACACCCATTCGCGCCTCAGCTATTAATCGTCGCGCGCGTTCACGCAATTGTTGTTGCCTATCGTCGTCATTTTGCTGCAATTCAACAAAACTATTTTGTTTCAAGACCACTCTATTAATGTCAATAAATTGTAAATCAAATAATTTCCATTAATTTTTAATAAATATATTCCATACATTTTATTTTTAAGGTGAGTAAATATATATTCAAATGGAAATGGATTGAATATATTTTTTTCATTATTATAAATAAAGATATTTACACCAACGTCAACGGGACTTGTGGCAGGCGAACTGATGCTCGAATTTTTTGACTGACTTCTGGCCTGTTCCAAAAGTTGCCGCGCTCGTTCCCTGAGTTCATCGTGACGCGTTACGAGGGGCTAAAAAAGAAAAAAAAAAGGAAACATTTCCGTTATTGAACCTTGCTCCCGCAAATTAAATTGACAAGAAAAGTAGTAGTGAACGTAATTACATGTTGCGAGCGGTGTTCGTCTTGGGACGGCGATAAACCTCGACACTCTGCGCTGCCGTGACTCCCTTTGTCCTAAAAGCCAATCCCACCATTATTAAAGCAACGGCAAAGTAACGTCAATCCAATTTTAGGGTTGCAAATTAATAATTAATACGACGAGCGTCTTAACAAACAATGCTTATTAACGAGCAACTTAAAAGAAATTCGACGGAGCGTTTATTAATAAAACTTTTGTAATGTCACGTTTAAGATGACACAGCATTCGATGTGTGAGATTACCAATAAAAATACGTTCGATTCCTACATGCATTATTTAAAATTCATGAATGGTATGACAACGCTTGGTAATTGCGAGACTCTGCTCGTCGATAGAGCGATATTTAATGACATTAATCATTAAATGTGGCATTCATTTAGAAACAAATATACCATTTACACTTGAATTTTGAAAGCTTAAATATATTTGTTTTATTATGATTGATTTCATTACATAGCGTTCGTCTGGCTGTGATTTATTTATCTTTCTCTCAAAAATAAGATGAGTGAACAAAATGTCACTTAGTTAAAAAGATGGAACAATATAATTTGTAAAAAAATCAATACTCATACAATCTAATTAAAATTTGACTTGCAGATTCTACAGAAGAAAACATATAATTAATTAGGGTTTCACCTATGATTAGAAATAATAAGAGAAGAGTTTCAAATGGTAGAATAGAAATAAGTTTTGAAAAGGTAAAACTTAAAAGTGAAAGAAATATAAGTGATAACACTGATACGTGTTTGTGATTTTTTAAATTCACAGGCTGATAGCAAAATGTTTATTAGTTTGGTTGAAATTTTGTCATCATCCTGTGGACGCAAAATCAATAGAGAAACGTAAACTGAAATTGTCATAAGAAGCGTGAGATTGAAGCGACAACCACATCCATAACCGTGGATACTGACGTCTCGTGTGGGTGATTGCGATTTCATGATCGAGATCGACTGAGAAGATTTATCATCAACGATCTGAATGTTCTCGTCCTCATCGTCGGAGCCAAACGGGTCCGTCAACTGACGACGAGTCATGAGAATTGGTCGTTGTTGCACTTGCACCGTCCTTGGAGGCGATTTGCTCTAAATACATTAAATTTCTGGTCAATCTTGCGACGCAAATCGTAAAGTCGATAATCCGATGTTAAGAATAAATTTACTGCCTTCGAGAAGACAGAATTTAACAAACTCGCGAGTAACTCGTAAAGCTTTTATTACCAGTATAATGCAGCTTTTTCTTACTATCCCCAATATGTCTTACACTTTACCAAAACACTTTTGTTATTTACTAAGGCGAATCAATTTCATCTAAAATTGTTTTGAAATTAAAAGTATCTTAATATTTATATTATAACTTTTTTATCGACACTTTAAATATAATAATAAATAAATAATTATATCACGTACAACATTATTCTGATGTAAAATGAATTTTACTCTACGAGGAAAAAAGTGATTTTAAGTTGGTAAGTCAAGCCAAAGGCGAAGTTATCAACCTGAAACCACTTTTGCTCGATTTGAGTACGGTATTTTATAGCCATTTACTCACCTTAGATATAAAATGTATTGGTAGCTCTGTGGGCTACCAACATGTTTCATTTTCACGGTGAGTAAATGGTTATTATTTAGTTGTAAATTTTGTTTCTGCATTTTATTTCCTTCATTTGAAATCGAACATTTTAAAAGATTAACTTAAAACTTACGTTATAATGTAAGTCAGGTTATACGAATAGCTTTATTTTCAGTAAGTACTTTAAACTTCAAATTTTAATAATCTTTAAATTAAAATAGAAAAACAATCAATTTAAAAGTGGAAACCAATTTTGTTGAATTAATCACCTTTTCTCTAGCAGTATACTTTTCTTTCGTCGGTGACAAAACTTTGCCTAATATACTCTTCGAGCTTGCAAGAATAATGTCCTTAACATCCTTAACACTCGACGGTGATTTGTCTTTCGCGTATTGTTCGTAATCCTGCTGATTGTCAGTGTTCAAGCTTAAATGTAGCTTATTTTTCAACGCCTCGACGTTAATGTCCTCTTTTTTGTAGTCAAACGGATTGGACCTGAGTGAAAGAAAAAAAAATAATAGTCATTTTAATGATTATAGTATAAAATTAGTTTAGTCTCTTTGATATTTACCGTCGGTTACTCTCGAGCTTATTATTCCTTGGCGTGCGATCTAAATAATCTTTCTTTCTAAGATTCATTATTTCTTGTCCGAACAGCTGAACGCTAACATCCGATTTGTTATCCGTATTAAATCTGCCGATCATGTACGATGACTCGTCGGTGGTTTTACCAATCTGGTGCACCTGCAAATATAACATTTTACCATTACATTTTAATCAAAATAACGATTATAATTAAATTTATATTAATTAATCATTTCTATAAAATTAATTTAACTTTATAGCATCCATGTTATTATTATATAAAATGTTAGTTCTCACATTTAATTATCTCTTGATATATAAAAACTTTATTGCAAAGCATACTACTGACATTCTTAACTTTAAGTATTTGTGATTCATTCAAGAATTTATAAAAAAATTGTTTAATTGAAACATATCCGTTATTAAAACGAAGTACTTGGTATTAATTAACATTGCAATTAGCGTGCATTTTGTTACGCGTGCGATATCTAAAATTGATAAGATTTTTTTCTACCTCCAGTTCATGGCCGGTAAAGTGTGCTCTCAATTGATACAAATAAGTCATCACAGCTAATTTGTCAGGTACTGTTAATATGTCCATATCAGCGGGCTCAATGACTCTCGGTATACCGAGTATTTCTCCAGCGTCAAATGCTTTTTTACAATTCCCTTTTACGTCGTGTGACAGTAAGGAAGCAAAGTCTCTGTAATTAAATTTACAATTACAAATTAAACTTCGTTTCATATTCAACTTATAATAAATATACTGAACAATATTTTTATTAACGTGTTATATAAAATATACAGAGAGAAAAGAATATTAAACTTTAAAAAACCACCCTGTTAAAAAAATCTAGCTGGGATCCTACGTAAGAAATTTGGCATCGGAAATCAGTTAGTTTCCTAGGTAAGTTCCTAGATAGTTATAGGATCTTGCCCAGTTTCCTAGCAGTGTTCCTAGGTCGGAATTTAGGATCAGAGATTAACTAGTTTTCGACCTAGGACCCGAGTTAGGAAACTAGGTAAAATCCTATAACTACCTAGGAACCTACTTAGAAAACTAGCTGATTTCTGGTGTCAAATTCCTATGTAGGATCTCAGCTAGATTTTTTTAACATCAGTGTCGCTAATCTATTGCCTATGTCGTTCTTTTTATTAAAAATTGATATTCTTTTCTCTCAGTGTAAGCTTGAACAATAAAATTAATATTTATATTATTCATGTTTCAATTCAACGTTAATACAATTTTAACTTAATTTCTATAATCATCCAAATTATGAAAAACACGACAGAAAATAAAGTCTTAAATATTATTATTATTATATTTAAAGATTAATTTACTATTTTCATTTTAAAAGTGAATACTTTTCAAGTTCAATCTTAAAATAAATTAATATTATGAAGAATCAACTTGATATTCGAAGATAAAACTTTTTGAAAGTGATGTGACACTGATTGGCAATTTGCCAAGCATGACGGTTACGATTGACCGTTACGATTTTCTCTCTCTCTCTCTCTCTTGCTTTTGTCATTGCATTTGCTGTGTTTTGAATGCTTTCCTTTGTCATTGAAGAGAGTAAGTACGTCTTATTGTATATATATTACAAATATATACGTACATGAGATCTGGCCTGAAATGATGGATAATAGAACAAAATGCCATGCCATTGCGCCAAGACGTCGTCAAATTGGTGACCTTCACCCCAGAATAATCTTTGGTCACTTCTTTGCACCATTCCAGCAAGTCCTGGCCAGGAGTCACCTCCTTCAATTTCGGAACATTGTTGTCCTTTTTCAAATCTAACGGCCGTAATGGCAGTCTCAGCGAATTATGCTCAATGTTTTTACTGAAATGTAATTACAACGAGCGATCATTTGTTTGCAATTCTCATTGGTAAATTAGTGTTTTAAATGCCTAAGCATGATTTATGTAATGCAAAAATAATTGTTTTTTCAAATAATTTATCTAAATAAGAGTGAAATTTAAAGAAAAAGCATTTAAAAAGTTAATTCTTAAGATATTTGAACTGTACTTGTTTCCACCAAATCGTTTATACTCACTCATTTTCAACAGCTATCTCATGATTTACGTTTGACTTTTCTTTAACAGGCGCGTCTGACATTTCTAAACTGAGATCTCGAGCAATATATGAATCTTTTACAGGAGTGGATTCGTCTTTTGGTAAGCTCAGCACTGATGAAAAGATTAGTAGCATTTTACTTAACTTGTAGCATGAAATTATTATTATTATAATTTTATTACTTTTTACTGTAATATATGTATTGAAAATTACAAATTGCATTAAAAATTAATGTTTTTTATTTTAATTACTCATTTCATCTTTAATTATATGAAATTATAGAAGCTTTATTATACTTACAAATTGATTTTTAATTAAAAATAGAAACTGGTATGTAATTACTTTAAATTTAATATTTCGAGATTTTAATATTACAAAGCCATTAATATTTGCTAGAGTATATATGAAGCATTGACTACAATTTGTGATTACAATTACAAATAAATTAAAGACACAAGTCGAGAATAATGAGTTTTTAAGAAACTCATTTAACCAATTCTAATTGAATATATTTTTATGCTTATATATTAAGTAGATTTATAAGAAAGTAACAAATAATATAATTACAAAGAAACTATTTTTTGTACTGAAAATTATTCGCAAATCTTGCTTTATACGAATGGAAATAATGTATATATTAGACATTATAATTATTACAGTTGTTAAATAACCACTTATGTTCCATATATTATAAAATTAAGGTCATGTAAATAAATGTTGTGTAACGAGTAATAAACTAACAACTTATCGGTGAAATAGTCAACTCGCTCGTGGTAAGGCTACTAGTCATCAAGTCCAATTGGGCAGAAATATCTAATATCGCATCCATGTTTTTTATAGATACTTCCTCATCTTCCGGAATATCCTCGTTATCGAAATCATCGAGTGGAGCGATATCGCTGTTATTATTAACTGACATCAAACTTGCCATACTCTGCATATCTTCATCTCTAATTGAAGTAATATAATATTAAAATATTTTCATGTTGCGTCGACGGCAATAAAAATAGCAATAAAATAATATGATTCGATAAAATTTATTCTCGTTAATCATAAATTCTGAATTATTTATGTCACGAAACGAGGAAAAATAATTAGGATCTTACGTGGCTTTGCCTTCTCGCAGAAAAACACAAGACAGTGTGCACTCCAAAGTTGCACTGATAATTTTTTTGGAAGTGGGTTTAAAGTCGATTTTGAGCTGTTGTTGACTAGATTCTAGAGTCGCGTACTTTTTCATGTTAATGCTGTAAGCGGCGACGTGACGATGTTTACCAGTCGAGGAAACCTGTTTATGAATATTCCAAACAAACTTGTGAGATTGATAAGCTTTTTTAATGAACAAATTGAGGAAGTTGATTTGAGGAGTAACCGATCTTTATGTCATAATGGTTATTAATAGATCTTTCATAGTGATAATAATTTCATATTGAAATTATTCAACTAAAAATAAAAAAAAATAGATGAAAGGATGTGAATATTATAAACGTAATACGGGGTGCTCTGAATTTATCCAAGATTCATTTTATCCAGACTTGCATTATTCTAGAAAATCATTTTATCTAACTTGCAATTTATCCGATATTCATAACACATTAGATAAAGATTCATAAAATGTTAGATAAAGGGTGTTTTACGTGTTATGAATTTTGAATAATAGTATATTACTCAACTCGGAAAGAAAAGTGGTTTTAAGTTGGTAATCCTAGCCAAAGGCAAAGGTTTACCAACCTAAAACCACTTTTATTCGAGTTGAATACGATATTTTATTCACCATGAAAATAAATTTTGGATAAATTGTAAGTTAAATAAAATAATTTTCTGACATAATACCCGCCTGGATAAAAGATATTTTTGATAATTTCAAAGCACCCCCGGTAATACTTATCAACTTTTTTTAACAATAAATGTTGAAACGTGTAGTAGGAAATACGTATCGTCCCATATCCTTCGTGGGAAATTATTTAATAAGAACACATACAAACATTATCGTGTATTAAACAAACTTTTAGCAAGTTTTAAAAAACATCTTACATCTTCTATCACAAATGTCCAATCCTTATCCTCTAATTCGTGTGTTCTAGGATCTTTAAACAAAGTTACGGAAACAGTATGATTATCTGGCACTGCCCAACTGATAGAACCTTTTAATGGGTCGCAAAGGCTCGGCTCCCATTCTAAGGGGTCTGAACTCACTCTCCGACTGCGCCTTGTCCAAACCACACTCAATTTGTTCGGTTTCCTGTTATTTACAGTACAACATATCTTTTATTTATTTTGCCTTACATTTTTTATTTCATATTATATTTCAATTAAAAATAATATTACATTATATATTTCAATTAAATATCAATTAGAGTTTAATGTCAAAAATATAATAAATTAGTTTTTATTTTGTAATTCAATTTGCTTAAATTTTGAAATTTGAATGAAGAGAATTTAGACATTTTTATTTTTAAATTTCGTACAGTGTTTGTTTTCAACACAGAAAGCATTGAAAAAGTATTGACATAAAAACTAATATACAAAGAAAGCCAAGGTCAGATTGAGAACCTTCTTGCTTTTTAAAGGCAGGAAATGAGCACAATCATAAATGTTTAATACAAATAGTTTGATTAAAAAAATTAATTCTACATGTTCTATTATTATTTAAATGATAATATTGATTATTATTATTATTATTAAGTTTACTTTGAGCTGTTTGTTCTCATTGATCTAAATTGCTTAGTTAATGTAAAATGTAATTTTATTCTTAACTATTCAATTTGGTTCTTAAATATGTAATAAATTTTAGTTTTCATTTTATAGAAATATAATTAATTTAAATATTAAGTATAATACATGGAATTAGGTTAATGTTGTGTTAAAAAAGAATTGTGGAAATTAACTAGTATAATTGATATAAATTAATAAAATTTATTTAATATATACTTGAAAAAATTAAATTATCAGTAAAAAAGTTAATTAATTTCTTTTAATACCAGTAATTGAATGGTACGTGTGTGATAATGTTTTTTTCGGCTCTTTAAACTTAATTATTTAAATAATATCATATTTTTTGTTTAAATAATATCATAATAACAAGTATATTACAGATTGCTTTTAAATTATGTATTAATAATTCCTTAAATACTCTATAAATTTATGACTTGTTCTAACTTTTAATATAAATGAAATTTAATCATATAAATAATTATACATGCAGGGTAATATTATTGAAATAAAATTACTGAAAAAGTGATTATTTAAAATTAGAATCATGCTATGGAAATATCTTGTAATAAATGAACGTTACAATCAATATTAAGTAAAGACAGTAGAAATTTACTGTGGTGAATATAATCTTGTAATGAAGTTCCATTGTATATTTGTTAAATACTGTAATCAGAAGTCATAACCATTTATACTTTTGTTCAATGTCATACAAATAATATTTGATTAATTCTTAAAAGCTGTTTCGTTTAACAGAAACTAAATATATCATTACATTTATTTTAAATATATATTTTATAATGTAGATACAGGAAAGAAAAGCTAATACATTTTTCTATTAAAAGAAGGAAATAAACATTTATGAAATGTAAAAAGAAAAATATCTAAAATTAAATCTTTTAAAGACATTTGTTGAGGCATGACTATTGGCACAACATGCGATTTATTAAAATATATTGATGATTCAGTCAAAACACGAAGATTTGCCAACATTCAAATAACTAAGGAATATTAAATGGAATTATGCATTATGAATTTCATTTGTTAATAAAAGTTACAGATTACAACAAATTCAGAACAGATTAGATAATCTCAATTCTTGTGAAAATAAAATAACTAACACTGAAATAGAATTAAAATTACAACGTTTTTATTTGTTTAAAATAAATGTCTCCAATAATTCAAATTTACAAATATTTAAATTTAAGTTAAAGATATTAATAAATTTGATCCATAAACTTGTTTGATTTGATTTCCACTTTTACTATAGAAATCGAAATCCAAATTAAAATCGTAAACATCCAAACATCACCCACCCTGCAAATTTTGACGTTTCCCATGAAATCTATTAAAAAAGGAAATGTGCGTAAGGAAATACTTGTCAAAACTGAATGCAAAAGTGGCTATTGTTGTTGACTCTGCAACACTCATTGGTTGCCAATAAAGCGCTCGTGAAATTTTTGCCCTTCTCCAACTTATTCATATAACATTGCAATGCACTTATATATCGGAATAATAATGATATATTTACCATTTCGTAGTGGTCTCGAGGGTTAACTCGTGATAAGACACGGTGAATTGAAACTTGGCAGCGCGCTTATTCACGCGCTGCAATCTTTTCCAAACCGAGCTCATTCTTTTTCTTTCCCTTTCTCCCAAAGTGTAAGCGGATTGCTCGTTGTTTTAATACACTTGACAAGCACGCGGAAAGACCGTGCTCGTCATGCAAATGCCGACGATTAGCACAAGGCCGCGCACTTGGACACCTCACCAGATCGATAACGCTTCGTGTTATCGTCTCGAGACGATTTTTCTTATAGGTTAGACTGTCACGAAGATTCTGACATTTCGCTGCACTCGTGCGAGAATCCGTCACCTTGTCGCGCTCGCCGTTGTTACCTCGTCGCCCAAACTAATAGGAAGAAAAGAAGAACCGTCTCCAAGAGGTCACTTGTCACAGCACACGTTCGTGTACACACATCATTGAAATCACTCGCAATGTTTCTTTGAGTGATTTGCACACTCACACCTTCATTGACTAAAACAATACACTGGCTCTATTACATGTATTGCACACTACTGACACTCGCGTATACTCGTGGTCGGGAGCCGTAGTAGGTCGTGAGCAGCCCAGTGACACGGCCTATATGTTCTATTGTATAAGTTTAATTCTTATTTTCCGTTGCCGCTGAAGGCGCTGATGGCTATCCGACCGAAATTCTAACGTCACGTGACCTTCGGGCTACATGTTAT
>JABFPN010000979.1:0-35007 GCA_022817305.1 Leptoteleia sp. ZL-2020
TTTAAAATACATTTTGAAAGAGATTATCAGTATTGTACAAGTTACTATGATACAGTATAATAAAAATGTTCATTTTTCTTATAACCTCTTTTAAACTGTATATTAACTAAGACAAGAAGATGTCATTGTCCCTCTTTTTACATTTAGTATAATAATTTTTATCCCAATTTTTTTCTCAGTGTATATTAAATTATATTAAATAAATATATTTTACAAGTTGATCTTGGTAATTAATAATAAAAAATTCGTAATATATGAAATAATATTAGTATTTATTTAAAAGAAAGATAATATATCACAACTTTACGAAAACACTTAGTAAAATATACTCATATATTTCTCTCAGTGTAAGAGTTCGAAAATATGTTTAAACCATTTTTAATGAATTATTTTTGAAAAGAACAAAAAGAAATCTTTTTCTAAATTAGGAAATATATTCTATAAAAGTAGACCGTAGGTCAATACTACAAGTTTCCCAATATTAGTTACTTGGGTGAAAAAGACCTGATCTAAATGTTAGAATGAAAAACAAACACAAATGGAGTCATAAATCTGGCGCGCCGTGAACTCTTTCATTCAAAGCCTAAGAAATACACGGGGAAACTAGTTGGAACAACATGAAAATGTGTTGTGTCAACAGGAAATTGAGGTTAAAATAATTTAAAACTTATAACTTACAGTCCTTTTTTCATCTTATTTTCTTAATTTATCTTCAGACACTTGCCTTAAAAGTTGATATGAGCAACAATGGTAATTTTAATTATATTGCTAGTTACTTTTTAATGTTATAAATATTTGATTTACTATTAATAATATTTAATTCACAATTATACAAGTAAACAAAATATTGAAAATGTTTTTATTATTATTATTATTAATTAAAAAAATTGCGTTGAATAAACACATTAAAATTAAATCATTAAATAGACAAGTATATTTTGAAATGATTACCTCAACTAAAAAATTACAACATCTAAACAAAACTAAAGAAACATTCTAAGTATATATTTACTTTAATATATCTTTGCCTCGCCCCGTCTTTTTAAACATATCTGTCACTGCCCGCGAGATTAAATATGCAGTATTAAACAATTAATGTAGTAAACTATTTAGTTAATGAATACACGGAGAGAAAAAAATATTAATTTTTAATAAAAAGTTTACTAGTTTGGCATTATGCTTGCAGAATATCATAAAATGGCAAACCAATTGAATAAAATTTATTAAATTAGTTTATTAAAAATAGTAATTCCATTCGTATTATAATAGTTTCGTACAATTTAACAATCTGTTTATTAAATTTTAGTAAACTGTTTAATAATTGGTTTATGAATGACATAGGCAATTGATTAGCGACGCTGATGAATAGCGACATCGAACGGTCAAAACATGAAATAAAGTGTTTGTCAAAAATTAGAATTCAGTTTATTAACATTTGTAATCCCTGGTCTCTCAATTTTTAATATTCTTTTCTCTCCGTGTAAATTATAAAATAAACAATTTATTAGTAGGAAATTAATTAATTTGTACTTTGTAAAATGCACATAATGTGTTGCATTTGAGGTCTACATTTTAAAAAAAATGGCCTAGCCACCCCGCCCATAATTTTGGATTAACCAATGTTAATGTTATTTTAAATGTTAATCAAAAACATAATTGACCATTGACTGTCCAAATGTTTCGCAGTTGACCGTCGACAAAGATGGCCATTCATACTTTGCAACGCTCGAAATAAAAAATGTGACTGTGGAGGATGCTGGCAAGTACAAAGTCACAGCAAAGAATGAGCTCGGCGAATCGAACGCGACGATATCCCTCAACTTCGACAGTAAGTGGTTCTTCACGAAAGTCTTCGATACTTGAGATAGCCTAGACGTAACGTAATCAATAACCGTTCACGCATATTAACTCGGGATGTATATCGATCAACCGACCATTACTTATGTAATGCGGTGTTCCACTCTGTCGTGCACTTTTATCTCTCGCGTCTTTCCGTCATCGCGCAACCTATTTTATCAAGCATGATCACATTCTTTTCTTCTTCGAGCACGAATCAACTGTCTTTCTGTCTTACACTGAGAAAAAAGTAATAGTAAAATTGAGAACAATTTATATCCATTTGAGGATATCTCTGAAGGGTGAAAAATTTTACTGTTAAAAATAGTAAAAATGATAATTATCAAAGCTATTTGTAGTACTTTTCTACTAATCTTTACTACGTGACTTTTAAATTTTACTATTATTAACAGTAGAAATAATTGCTTTTCCAATATATCCTCAAATTGATACAAAAAATAGTTATTTGTGGTATATCTTTTTTCTCAGTGTACATACGACAAATACGAATCATTTCGCATATTTTTCCGTCTCAAATCTGTCAACAAAAATATACAAAATATACTTCGGGCAAACTATAGAAAAAAAAAAAAAAAAAAAAAAAAAAAACCAATGCAAATAAGTCCCCTAATACCAGGACTTAACAAACAAGCCTGTATATTTTTGTCGACCAAATTTTATCTTACCTTTTACTTTATAGAATGAAAATTAAAACGTTTCGATCAGCTCGATAAACCAGAGGACAAGGTTACGATATTGCAAAACGATATACATGCCCAGTGGCCAAAGTCGGCCGATTTGAAAAAGAAATCACTGCGTTTTACCGTAGATAGCAAAGTATAATAAACATTAATACAACATCCATAACGTTAACGCTGCTTAAACGATGTAATTAATTAACGTGCCATAATATAATTTTACGACAATCAATGTCGATCGAGAACCGATCGTTACCGGTCGAGTTCACTGCGAAAAAAGAAGTCTGAAATTAAAACTATCGTATCCCATATCCTTACAATATTCTCACAATAATAAATACGATTTGCAATTATTATTCGAACACATTTATTTTCTATATTTTGTCGCTAAATATAACTTTTCTGCTTTTTAATTACGACTTTAGATCTTCATTATTATTAAACGATTTACTATTTATTAACTAATTAGTTATTCATTAACTACTAATTAATAATTAATAATAATTCATTACTATCAAGATAATTATTAGTTATTAAAAATATCGATTTAGTCTAATGTGTCTCGCTAGACTGAACTTCAGACTCTGCGCTTTTTAAATTCAGACTTTGTCATACAACTTTTTCGGCAGTGTTCCGCGCCGATTGATTGTCCCGGGCGAAACGGAGAGGTAAAAGGTTATACGGCACAAATGCTCACGCTTCATTAGGTTGCTGCAGTAATTTTTGACAAGTTACCAACGTTTAGATGTTTGTAGTGTGACATTAAAAAGCACCAACGTAGAATCATTATCATCGTTGATTCATTCTTGATCGCCGAACATCTAACAACAGTCGCGCACATCTCATACGTACACGCACATCCCCATTCGATCGCCACGAATTACAATCGTAACCACCGTACAATTGTAATTGATGGACCGTAAATATCATCCTCATTCAAACTACAATGCATTAAGTCGTATCAAAATTAATTAGTAACAATCGTTCTGAGTTATAACGCAAAATTAACCGAGGAGTTTCACTGGTGACGAATACACGAACAGCATTTCGGGGAAGAGCTTGTGCATAACTGTGCAGTGTCACTGGTTTGTTAAACGAATTAGTCCGAATCAGTAAGGTGCGAACTGCGGAAGAAAACTGGAGCAATCGAAAAAGAAGCTGAACCTTATTTGCAAAGATACCCCCCCTAACGTTAGATTCTTTGAAAGGAAAAACCTTTTTCTTTTTCTTACATTTTCTTCTTCTTTTTTTTTTAATGAAAATTTAATGTGTTCTTAAAACCGAACAAGCATTTAGATATAGACAAGCAAATGAGTACGAGCAACCTAAGCGAGACAAAAAAAATATCTACTGGCGAAAGTCCCAACAGATCTGCATCTCCAATTAATGCTGGTTTATCGATCGGATCGGCGGATACGTGGCTCCAGAGTAGTCTAAACAAGCCATCACTCCCAAAAAAGCATGCAAGCCGATTTCTCGAAAAAAAAAAAAAAAAAATGAAAGAAAACCGAGAAACTGTAGTTAAACTTTGTTTCACCACGTAGGCGATGAAGCACCAGTGCCGGACGACGGCATAAAACCGACTTTTACCGAGAGACCGATTATCAGACAGTCCGACGATGGCAACACGATCAATTTCGAATGCAGATTAGCCGGTGATCCAAAACCCAATGTCAAGTGGTAAATTGGAACAAAGCATTTTAATTTTGGAATTGGCCGAAAGGCGTTCCCCCCACGACTTTTCTTTTTTCATTTTTTTTTTGCACGATTATTATTTGTTCAGTTAGGATTTAAATGCCTATCACGTTAGAGTAATTAAGGCTGATGTGAGAAGTGAAAAGAAACGATATTTCATGGGGTAATCGCAATGGTTAGGTACCACGGGACAGAGGAATTAAGGGAAGGTGGAAGGTACAAGATGTCGCTTGAATTGGACCAAAAATTGTATCACCTGGCGAAGCTGCAGATCAGCAAAGTGGCCAAGGCTGACAGCGGCGAGTACAAGGCCGTCGCAGTAAATAAGCATGGTCAAGGGGTAGCGACCATCAATTTGAACTTCGAGGGTGGTGACAAACTTAAGTACGCATGCCAACAGAACAATTAGTACCGACTTAGACAGACTTATAAGCATGACCAACTTTGCACCCGCAAAACACGTGTCTGCGTTTATTTTGGACGAATGTTTACTTCATTTGTAGGACACATCAGTTATAGTGTATAACAAATTTTTTTTCTTCTTCAATTGCACGTATGCTATATATATTTTATATACACAGTTATATTGCATATATACAATATACTGAGGTCTATGTCCTAGCGAACAATATATTTTGCATGACGCACAAATTATACACGCATCATATCAAGGATATGTGTTCCATACATGAAGTTGACAACCGTTCACAATATACACTACATACAATTACATGATTCTTACCTATCTCGTATAATAATCATGCAATTGTTCTGCGGGTATCATGGAAAGAAAGAATTTTGTATGATGTCAAGTATTTGGGTTGACTTCCTCTTGGGTCAGATCTGTGGTCACGTCACGTTAATCTGACCCCGGTTCAAGTTGACCGCACAGAAGCATGTTGTCTTGATCTATCCAGGCATGTTATTGTTAGTTGAGATTGCGAAAGCAAACTAGGGAGCCACGTATCTAACTGGTCGATCCATATAGAATACCCGATGGGAAGCCCCCGCGGTTTCCGAAGAAGCCGACGATCCGTCAAGAAGGAGACGTGCTTATTATGGAATGCATCCTGGAGGCCCATCCTGTGCCAGATATCACCTGGTACCAGGGATCAAAGACCCTCGCGGACAACACCAGAATCAAGATGTCACGTAAATCCACCGGCAAGGATACCTATCTGCTAACCCTCGAAATTTCGAATCCGACAAAGGCTGACGGTGGGAACTATCGTTGCAACGCCTTTAACAACTTCGGCGAGAGTAACGCCAACATTTCCTTAAATTTCCAAGGCAAGTCACCAGTCCTTGAGAGGAATGAGCCGCCGCGACGATTCTTGATATTCATTGCTCGTTTTCCAAAGCCAAAAAGAAAACAAAAAACAAACAAATTTTGTCACCTCTTTTTTTTTTTTTTATCCTATTCGGACCTAAATTCTGAACCGATGTTGCAATGGGTATCACAGATATAAGATATATAATTGATGGAATAAGAGAATTTTCATATCAAAAGAGAAAGAAATAATTTTCGGACCATTACGAATGAAAATTCTCTCGTTCCGTCGTTTCAATCTTTTCTTCTCAGTCAACTTTATCTATATCCCCATCTCTTACTTCAACTCTTTCATGTAAATAAACCTTCTATCTTCTCGCAAAAGATGATGAAAATTTATTCCGAATATTGCAAGGTAAAATTGAATACTTCGGTAAGTCACAGTTCAATATCGGACTTAAGAGCATGCATGCTCCTAAGCTGTCATATGGGAAACGAGTTCCCTAAATATGGCCACAAAAATGTATAAATTATCACAAAACTGAGACACAGTTACCATCAAGTATGTGTATTTGTGCTGAAGCGATATGTTATATGAAAAACATTTCTACTAAAAGTAAGCAATGTTTTACAAAATAAAAGTTTTATCACAAATCATTAACAAATAGAAACAAACAAAAAATTGATTCACCTTGTAATAAAGCCATATTTAGGGTACTCGTTTTATGATTTGACAAACAGTGAAGAATAAAACATTCCTCCATTATGTCAATATCTAAGGGTAAAATAAATTCATTATAGTTGTCTATAATTACAATAGATGGCGTAAGAGTAAACTCTATATACATTTCTTGACATTTTATTCTTTCGCCATCTAAACATCCTTTATTATCGACACTATCGATCTTAAAGAATGTTCTCTACATTATCGACACTACTTGACTTTATAAACGCTTACGGCATCGCGTTAACAGTGTTGCTTTACCATCTAAGAAGCTACTCACTAACTTTTCAAGACAAGTACTGTTTCAATTATTACTAAGACTCATAACGCTACCGTAGCAGCTTTCAATTAGTAACCAATGATCGTGCTTATAATTTAATAATATATAAACTTAAAAGAGAAAAATTCGTAAAATTATCATTGTACATTTTTTGTGAAATAGAAAATACAAATGTTACTACACATGGTAAACTACACTTGTCATAGATACATTTATACTTTTTCACACTATGTATTCTGTCCCTCTACAATATCTCTTAAATCCCCCCCTAAATTTCCGTCCTACTTTCTTTTGAGTCCAATGTCAAAATATTAGTCCGCAAAAATTGTCGAGACGTGAATAATTAAGCATGGATCTTTCCAAGGTCCAGAGGATCCGGCGGGTTTCGCTCCTTCGTTCGTCGAAAAACCGCGAATCATTCCGAACGAAACTGGCACTCTGATCACAATGAAGTGCAAGTGCAGAGCCAAACCGAAACCAGAAGTCACGTGGTTCCGAGGCACCACGGCTGTCAAAGAGTCTTCCAAGATCAGTATCAAATCGAAGAGCGTCGAAGAAGACATTAACGAACTTTCACTCGAGATTAAAGTAAGATTTCGATATCTTTCAGGTACGATTGATCACGGCGAATATTTAGAATATTGTTTCAATGATCTGTAATGTATTTATAGGATCCGTCTGGACCAGACGGTGGCACTTACCGGTGTCACGTACAAAATGAATTTGGTGAAAGTAACGCCAATCTCAACCTCAACATCGAGGCAGAACCGGAACCGGAAGGTGACGGACCGACATTTGTTGAGAAGCCAAAAATCCAATCTCAAAACAATGGCAAAGTCGTCATCATGGACTGCAAAGTCAAGGCCAAGCCCAAACCAGAAATTGTTTGGACTCACGCCGGAAAAGTGGTGCAGGAGTCGTCCAAGATTTCCCTCAGCGTTCTGCAAGAAAAAGAGGACATTTATTATATCAAACTCATCTTAAACGATCCCGGAGCAGACGACTCTGGACTTTACAAATGTAACATTAAGAACTCTCTGGGAGAGCTTAACGCTAATCTTACTTTGAATGTTGAAAGTAAGTTAACACGCGAAGGAATTAGTAAAATTATTTATTCAAAGGAATAAGTTACCGTTCATAATTAATAAATAATTTGTCTTATTTTTACAGTTATTCCTGTAATTAAGGAAAAGCCAAAGGTCATCAAGATTGTCAAAAAGAAGACTGTTATCGTTGAGTGTACAGTTCTTTCCAAGTTCGCTCCCGAGTGCACTTGGTTCAAAGAAACTAAAGCCGTGAAAGAGGATGACAGGCATAAACTTCACGTCGAGAAAGTCAAAGAAGTAAGTTATTTAATGTACCGAACTAATTTATTGTAATAAAACTGGAGCGGAATATTTAAACGTGCTTTATGTATTTAGGGCGAATTCGCAGTAAAACTTGAGATCGAAGAAGTGTCGACGGCCGACAAAGGTAAATATAAGTTGGTCGCGAGAAATGAAAAGGGTGAAGCTACGTCGCAAATCGTGGAGATCGCTGAACTCCCGGAAGAACCTCCCAAGATTGCGTCCGGTTTATCAGCAACGGTGAGTAATGATCTTATACGTGAAATTTATATCTGTCTTTCTATCGTTTACATTAATATACAAATTTTGAAATTAATTTTGCTACGCAGACTGTCCAAGAAGGAAAGAGGTGTGAATTCGTGGCAGTTCTTTCGCATTCCAACAAGAAGCTTACGGTCACATGGTACAAGTGAGTACAATATACATAAGAATTACTCTAAAAGTTTACTGATTATAAAAACTATCCTGCTCAACAATTAACATTGAACCACCACTTTTTTGTGACTTCAAAAAAGCTCTATAAAATTATTTACATTATTTTGTAATTGTTATTTATTTAACCCAATTAAAGAGATTCAACCACGATTACGTCAACCAAAGAATATAACATAACATTTGATGGAAGAGAAATGAAGCTTGTGATTGAATCTGCTAAAATGGAATACACAGGAACATACAAAGTCGTCGTCAGTAACGAATCGGGAAAAGATGAATCATCTGCTAAATTGACAGTCGAGGTATTTTATCATTATACAAGAATTAACAAAGAGAAACCCCCCCCCCCAGTCTCCCATCGAATAATTCCAAATTATATATAAATATTCATCCCCTCCCTTGTATTTAAAAATACTGCATTTATGTAAATTAAACCTTTTCCAATTTTATCACTTGTTAACCTTATAAATCCATTCAAATTCATATTTTCCCTCTGTAAAACCCTCTCCAAAGTGTTACTAACTATTCTGCATGTTTTTATCGTCTCCTATAATACATTATAGAAGAAAGAAGAAAAGAAGAAGAAGGAAGAGGAAGAAGAGAAGAAGAAGGTAGAAAAGAAGGAGGAAGAGAAAGTCGAAGAAAAGATCGAGGAGAAGGTTGAAGAAAAGAAGGTGGAAGAGAAGAAGAAGGTTGAAGAGAAGAAGGTGGAAGAGAAGAAGAAGATCGAGGAGAAGAAAAAGATTGAAGAAAAGAAAGAGGAGAAGATCGAGGAGAAAAAGAAAGTCGAAGAAAAGAAAGTGGAGGAAAAGAAGAAGATCGAAGAAAAGAAGGAAGTCGAGAAGAAGAAAGAGGAGCAGAAAGTTGAAAAGAAGGTACAAAATAAGAAGCTTACAAAAGATTTCGAGCAAAAAATTTGCGCGAGCAAACTCTACGGCCTATCTAATACAGCTGCTTTCTTGTTTCGTTCGATGTAATATTGATTAATTGTTGAAAAGTGCAAGCGTTCGATTTAAATTTGCAACTGTTAAATCGATCCGCGTAAACAAGTATACGTAACAACGACACGCTTCTCAAGTGAACAAATTTCCTTTATTATACTAAACTTCTTTGGAGCTTAAATTAGAAATCTTTCGCTTGAATTATTGAATAAGCTTTAGTGACGTCAAAGCATTTTGTGTTATAACATGCCAGATGCAGCAAAAGCAACCAAGTTATGATTCCGAGGAAAGTATAAAGGAAGACGAAGATGACGAAGAAGATGAAGATGTAATTAGTATTATAGAGTCCAGCGTAGTTGAATCGATTATCGAAGACACTGAAACATACTCGCTGGTCCAGGTACACACAAGCGCACACGTAACTCTTATCACATTCTATTAGCTGACACTTTCAAAGTATCTCAAGCTCAACACACACACACACTCACACACACACAAACATACACACGAACGCACACAGAATGCAAAGCTACACAACATTTCAAACTTCATGGTTGCTTTCTTCGCGTCGATAACCGTTTTATGTATACAATTTTTTTTAGTTCCGATCAATTTTAGCCAATCTCATCTGTAATTTTTTTCATTTTTAAGGACATACCGGACACACAAACCAATGGTTACGACAAACCAGAACCCAAAAAGGTACACTTCTTAATTTTACACATTATAAACAATCGACAAATTCACGCGTCATAATTTATTCTGAACGTTATAGTTGCAGTAGGTAAAATTTTCCCCCCAATTTTGTAAATAACGCGCCTTTCCTGATTTATTGCTATCTCTTAGAATTTATACATTTGTGTAACCCTTTGACATTTATCTAACATCAAAATACAATGTTTTGTCCCTGAAAGTTTGGTACGATTTTTATTAAACCTAAATGAATGTATTGCAATAGAAATGATAAATTTGTTAAACAAGAAATTACGATTATTCATTAAGTGGGAAATTTCACGAAATATTTAAACAACGTTTATTTCTGTTTCAGGTGAGTTGGCTAATAGACAGGATTTCTTTATTGGTGATGTATAAATTAACCGAAGCTAGAGTTCATATTTTAAGAATTCACAGCTTTATCGCTTTCTAGGTTTCTTACGCTCATATATCTTGTAAGATTTGTTGCTCGTATATTATGCTGATAGCTTTACATCTGCATTTTACATTTTATTAATGCATTGTCATTTTCAGCTTTTTATAAATACAGGTCGCATATTTAATCCAGCAAAATTATCGCAATTCCTCTAGCGCAAATAAACGAAGGTGGTCTATCTTATAGCCAATTTTGCTAGCTTGTTGCTTTATAGTGTCTGATGCAGTTAATTACGCATTTGATCAAAGAAGCAACATTAATGTTGCAACAATTTTTTCTCATAACGCATGACTCTGTGGGAAATTGCATGCTTCGTGTGAAACAATTTAAAGTAAAATTGAACATTTCTTGTACTCTAATGTTGTGTTTAACTTATAGAAGGAAGAGGTATTTAACAATGTGGAGAAAATCGAAGAAACCAAAGTTGCAAAGGTAATGCTTTAGAAACTGAAATTGACTTATAAGTTTTTTTGGTAAATTTAATATTAATTACAACTGTTATTTTTTGTTACAGAAAAAGGTGGAAGAAAAGAAGGCCGATGATAAGGTAAATATTATGATTATAAACATAATTTTTTATAGTACTGAAAAATGAAACGTATATGCATTGCATTTACCACTAATCGTCTGCCTCTTGGATATAACTAAGCAGTATTATTGATTTTATTTCATTAATTTGAGCTTCCAAATGTTTGCAAACATTGCTTTCTTTTTATGTGCTGAATTTGAAAAACGTTTCATTCTTCAGTTTCATTAAATTTCCACTAAGGTTCAATGTATTAATCAAATAACATTGTTTGTTTTACAGAAAGTGGTCAAGAAGTCAACTGAATCTAGGGTGAGTACTCAGCTTTATAAAAAGAAGAATTTATATCCCTCCCTACATTGATTATTTAAATTAAAAAAAAAAATACATATACATTGAAAGAAGGGTCATGAAATTTAATGCTGATTTTGGATGCTCGTTTCCTGTACGTGCATTACATTTAATGCACAAACATTGAATTTTCAATATTTATATGTTGAAACGATAGACAAAAATACATCAAGTTTAATATCGTTCTTGTTAATTAAATGTATTGTATTTGTATTTGAATACGACTTTGATGCGCTTGCATTGGAAGTTTAACGTAACAATTTTTTACACTGTACATAAAAAGCACAAAAATCAATATTGTTTGGTGGCTCGTAATAATTATAAATTTAAAGTTACTTCAATATTGATGATATTCACCCCATTACTTTTAATTAATTTATACTACGTTCATTTATTTAAAGCAAATTCATTGTTTAGGTGGAGGAACTCAAAACAGAAAGTAGAAGAAGTTCTCTTATCACTGCTGAAGAAAAGGTATGTAAAAATTATAATCTAAAATTCATAATTTTATATAATCCAATGAATATAATTCTGAATTATATAACATATACTCCATTAAATTTATGACTCTATAACACATATTCCTATCACCAAATACATGCTAAACACAAATGTTTAATAATGTTTGTTTAAACATTAGATTACTCGAGATGGTACAACGACCTCTGATAGACGGGTTTCTATTCAAGAGGTATACATTTTACACACAACACTACACCACGAACAATTATTTATAAAATAATTTAAATTTAATATAACTATCATTTATATCTTTTTGTAAATATTCATATAAAATTTACAACTATAATATAACTAATTATGATATTTACAATACAAAATATTAATGATAACAAATTTGTTTAAAGGTCGAGGAAAAATCAGAGAGCAGGAGATCTTCGATTATGGAAAAGAAAACGGTGAGTAAATTCATATTTTACTTCATTTAACGCGCGTATTGATTGGAAGTAACTTAAACGATCAAATTGCAACTTTTATGGAAACTGTATTTTTAGGCCGACACTGAATCATTTTACACAATCACACTTAGAAAATCAGAGGTAAAAACAAAACAAAACAAAAAATCATCCAAATACTCTTATCACATTTCATAACACACTAATTGATGTACGATAAATTATTTTAGGACCATTTACCTATCATATCATCCCCGAAAACAAAGGTAGTCATATAAAAAACATTCTCTTGTTACTACACTATTCCAGACTATTCTCATCAAATTCATTTCCATATTGTTTTCATAGGTACTAACCACTGAAAAATATGAAATCATTGATATCAAAATTGACAAGCCAAAACAGGTACACAACATTTTACTCGCATGAAAAGTACATTTTTCTGCAAAAATATTACCATCGGTGCAAATTAATTCTGAATGCACTTATCTTATTTAAACCTCAACGAAGTTTAATCAAGATTAAGTATAATCAGAATTAAATTAAATTAAAATAATTTGCAGAAGAATGGACGAAATAATGATTAGTACAAGGTCACTGATTTTTTTTTGTATACCAATTGGCATAAATTATAATTGGCAATCCATTTGTAGGAAAGAATGTCATCGAATAACAAGAATTCCATTGACAATGATCAATTATGTATCAAGGTACATTATCCATTTCCGCATGCACTCGACACATTTTCGCATGAGCTCATTATTCGCGTACACTCAAAACTACGTTACACTTATACTATGTCCTACAAAATACACAAAAAAAATCTTTAAGTATAAAAATTTACTTTCCTTCTTTAATGTAAAACATGAAATTATATAATACGCTGACTTTTAACAAAAGTTCACTATTGCTTGTATTAATATTAAAAATCGTAAGAAATCGTATTTGCAATGTTTAGAAAAAGAAAGTTTACTTAAAGATTTTTTCGTATGTAAAAACGAAATCTTCACTTTGTCTTGTTATTCTAAATTATCTAATATTTGAATATATATAAATATACAGGATGCAGCACGAATTAAATATTTTTTCCAAACATATTTTTAATTGCAAAAACTAATAGGTTTAACATTTTGTTTACAAAATTGTTTATAGGTAGAGTCATACAGAACACATACGAGGTATATATAGTACGGCAGAATTCTCAAAATGAATTTTGTCCATATTTTAGTTCTGCGCCCTGTACATATATATATATATATATATATATATATAAATATAAAAAGTATAATTCCTCCTCTTTCAGTTCTATTTACAGGCACGTTGTGATTCTGTTATTTCTATTATTTTATAATTTTAGGTTGCGTACAAAATATATATATTATACGTAAATAATACAATTTTGCACTGAAATACACTATTTAGGGTTAAAAGAAAACCGAAACAAAGATACTCACTAGACATTTAAACATTTTTAGGGCGAACCAATCACAAAACGCAAACCATCAGTAAAGGATAAAGAACCAAAGGTACATATATTGATGGGATGCTACTTTCGCACCATTCCCTTTTACACTTATGGAATAATCAATTTATACATTAAAATTATAATAAACAAATGCATTTATACGCTTATTGTACAATTATTACAGGAGGATACAAAAGCCAAAACTACTACACGAGATTCGATCAAGACAAAGGTACTTTTTACAGTCCTGCTTTTGTACATATCAGAATAAATTCGTATCAGAATTAATCATTATATTATGAGAATAATTATAATGCGATATTTTTAATGCATTCAGAAAACCAGTCTTACACCTTCAGTCGATGGTACCGATGGTGAAGTTGAGGTACTTTGGCTTTTCATACTACATGATAACGTTTATTAATAGCTCAATTGCAATAATTATTAATACTTGCTGCTACTTTCTTTAACTAAGATATATTCTAATTTCGTACGAATTACCTCTTGTAACATCAAAAATGATATGACCTAATTTATGCTCCTCGTATACAAACGTATAAATAAATTTTAGGAACGATCATCGATCAAACGTAAACCATCCGTTAAGAAGCCGGAAGAAGTGAAGGTATATATATTCAACAAACTATCAACAAAGTGTTTAAAAAGTGTTGTAAAAATAATTGAACTGGAACTTGGTTAAATTTGCATAATAGTTTGTTATTGAACGGAAACGTTTTAATTGGAGATTGCATTTCTTATATATGTTAATTATGTATTAGAATATTATTATTACGACACTTTTTAAATGTTTATTACACAGGCATTGAAAAAAGTACACACTATGCAGCAATACTTATAATAAAATTAAAATATTACTATTGTAACTCTATTGTATAAGCATATGTTGCTCACCAATATATTGTTACAAGGGATAAAATATTGCTAATCAGTTTGAACTTTTTTTTTTCAGTGCATGTATATACTTAAAAATGCATAGTTTAATAATTATTAGTTCAGTTTTTTAGCAAATCAATATGGAAATGTTTTAATGTACAAAATTAATAATAATTGATTAGAATTTGCTAATAAGTGAACACACCAAAATGTAGCAGTATTAAATAAGATATAATACACTTCTAGGACAAAACACCAGTCCCTTCTCGCAGAACATCACACGACACATCACAATACGAGGTACAAATTTACAGACACACATTACAACTACAATTTTTATTCTAACACAGTGTACCTAATACAAACAATAATTTTAGGAAAAATCTCAAATATCTTCTCGAAGATCTTCACGAGACACAGTTACAATTGAGGTACAAAACTTACACAATTACAACTTTCTCATCACAAACAACATACATAATCATATACAAAAAATCATTTTTAGGATAAAACACCGCTTTCTTCGCGTAGATCTTCGTATGATGCATTAGAAGATCTAGAGGTATATTTTTGTATAAATTTTGATTTCATTGAAATTCAGTAATTTGATTCTATTGAAATGTTTTTGTTAAAAGAATATTAAAGAAAATTCATTTCTTGCAATAAATAAAAAAATTGAGAATTACATATTGAAATTAGTTTTATATTTATAAAATTGTTTCAGAAATTATTTGTTACTTCACTAAATATACTTTATCAGCAATGCAAATTGTTATAATTCTAAAAACTTTTATCTTTTTAATTATATAATTATATTACAGTAATTTTTTTCACTTTTAGGAGGAAACTCCTTTATCATCGCGTAGAACATCTCAAAGCACTATAGATTTAGAGGTACATACCCTACTTCCATTCTACACTTTTCATTTTCAAAACAGCTCTAATAGCACAGAATTCTACGATTATTTAAATATTATATATTCTATGCAATGTATGCAAATGTTAATTGTATTGCAAGTTTTATTATCTACACTCTGCATTGAGTTTCCTTATATTTTAAGCACTTGAAACAACTTTTTTACTAATTTTAATAAATAAAAATAATCTGTGCTATAAAGGTCAAAACTAAACACAGTTCAAAGGCTATACACAATCAAAACATAATATACAATAACTAACTGCAATGCACACTCTGAAAAAAATTCGTATGAAAATGCCTATATACTTTTACCCAATTGGTTTATAAATCTTTTCAAACATTCACTAAATTACAAATTCAAATAATTTGTAAAACGTGAAAAAAGTAAAAATTGCATGAGAATATGTTTTTATATATAATATCGACTTTAAATAAATCTATACTTTTAGGAAGTGACACCAGTATCATCTCGCAGAACATCACATAATTTATACAAACATGAGGTACACACACATATAATACTCTACAATATAATATTATATTATATTATAAATTTGATATTACAACCACGTTACTTTTTTCATTCACATACGCAAATATTAGAAGGAAACACCAACTTCTTCACGTAGAACTTCTTACGATATATCTACTGATATTGAGGAAGAAAAAAGTATTACGTCATCTCGTAGAACATCTCATACTCAAAAAGACACAGAGGTATACACGTATTACATTCATTATACAATGCTTTCAACAACAATTTTTTATAAATACACAAAATTTTCAAGCAAATCTAATTTTTTTGTATTGATAAAAAATATTTGTTGAATATAAACACATTAGAACTTGTATAAATTTAACATATTATTATTGTACAATAAGATCTTTCGTGGATCTATGTGTACATCATTGATTCCTTTTTATATGCATACACAGTATAATAAAAATTGTAAATTTCACAAGTTTTATTACAAAATTACACTACATGAATTTTTAAACATGTATTTACACTTACAAAAAAAAATTATTTTGTGCATTTTAAAAGTGTACTGATTGTTTCATATACATGTATGTATGTATGTTCGTATATATTGTTTCATATGCATATATATGTTTTAATATATATATTTTAAAAATACAGTACACGTTTTAATACATGCACAATTTATCAACAAAAATTTAATTAACACAATTCAAATTAAAATTATGAATGTTCATTCACCTAACAATATACTCTTTTCAGGAAAAATCAATACCTATACAAAAAACTTTACACGACACAACAAATGAAACAGTGAAGGTACATAAAAAAACATTGCAACATTACTTAATTAATTATTATAACACGTATTACATCAATAAAATACTTTCATTTAGGCGAAAACAACACCACAAGAATCCACAAAAGATACATCTAAAAGTCAAACAGAGGTAAACACATTTAAAACAAATCCGCACGTGACATTCATGCTTGCCCCTTTTTAGAAACTTTTTGAACATTTTTTTACCATTTTTGGACGATTATTTACATTTTTGAATTTTGATTATCCCAAATATACTTTTAGGACAAACTATCTGCGCCACCTTCTAAGCGTAGAACATCACATGTCATATTAAGAGAATTAGAGGTACATGCATACACAATTACACATTCTTAACTTTACACATATGAAATTTGGACTCTAGAACATATTCACATTTCACGAAAAACAAATTTTTTTTTAGGAAAAATCCGCACCCACACGTAAAATTTCATTTGACATACACAAAATACTCAAGGTACACGAAAGATTCGATTATTCTTGATGTATCAATGTGGTAGCGCATGTTACATTTGCATGTGTATTACGCATGTTATATGTATATGTACCCTTTATGTCAAATTATCTGCAACAGCAGTATAAAATTCATATTAACTTTTCAGATTTATCTGACATTCTAAACATATATGGTGATATGACACTTTTAACAAAGTTATAAGATGTTATACTTTGTTTAAAATTTTTCTTACATTATTTTTATACGATGCTTTGAGTAAATGAATGAAATTTAAGGAAATGAAAAACATATTGGACTGTATATTGTATATAAAGATTTCAATTAAAAAGGTTAACGTTTGCGTTTTAACACAAAATAAATAATTTATTTTAAATATGCACAATGATAAAAGATTAATAAAAATTATTAATATTGTTAGTAAAGTGGACACATACACGAAGCAATTTAAAAATTACTACATTGAGAAAAATTATATAATAAAATTTACTATATTATTAATAACCTTCGTAAAGGTGTGTGCTCATGATAGAATTTATTAATAAAAATAATTGAAATTATCATATAATTTATTATATTGGTTGATATATTATATCATAAATGTGCACCCATCCGCAAATTACTATATAACTTTTCTCAATGTATCTTAAGTTGGTGAAATGTATCAATACTTTGACAAACCGATGCGTTCTACCAATTTAGAAATAGCAATGTTTACATTTCCTCAAGTATATGTACAGTTTACTAACATTTTTGACAATTATTATTAATCTTTTCTTTCTGTGTAATAAATTATAAAAAATATAAATACATTTTTATATCCGATAGCAGTTAGCTGCATGACAGTTTTATGTAAATTCGTAATAATGTAAGATGTTGTAGGAATTTGTTATCATTAATTGTAAACACTTAATTAAATTACACACATTTACAGCACACCGTGGTCACGAAACCAATTACAATAGACGAATCACACTCACTTGAGGTATATATTACTTATTCCTACACTGATTAAGAAATGATTTCATCGCGTTACTTCATTCAAATTTAAAGTTGATTAAGAAATAATTTTTTTTTTTTTTTTTTCATTTCTTAATTAAGTATATATTTACTTTGTTTGAAAATTTAAAATATTGAAATAAAATCATAATTATTACAATTAGCATGTAAAATATTGTCTATTATTAATAATTATACAACATCTCATATGTATATATATATTGTAGTTGAAAAAGCCAACATTGCTCAAAGACATTTCCGAGCTGGATGATGATAGTAAAAGTTACAAACTAGATAAATTGGATGATAAGGTTCATACTTCCATATTATTTCATTTGCAACTCAATTTTATCTTGTATACAGGGTTAATTATAACAAATTGTGTAATGCATTCAATATATACTATAAACTACTTGATTTATATAAACACTTGTTATTTCTTAATTTTTCAGTATACATCAACATCTTTTTCTGTAACACTGAAAAACTGAAGAAAATAAATTGTAATTTTTAATGAGAGCTAGTCATAAATTGGATGCATACCAATAAAAGATCTTTGTATTATTATTATTATACTGTTTTTTTTAACATTTTTCAACCCTGTATAATATTTCAATTAATTTATTAAATTAATGGATATGAGATGGAACTGAATAATAAAACGTTTTATGAAACAAAAATAAAGCTTATTTGCATTTTTTATTTTGAAAACGTTTTGTTCTATAGTTCCATGGGCATAAAATATTATTTACAAAAAATTAAACTAGATAAAACTTGTTCTCAATATTTCACATACTTTACACATTACACTTTATTTTAGGACAAAAACAAACCACATGGCAGATCACCTTCAATTAATTCTTTAACAACAGAGGTAAATAATGTTTTACTGGTACTTATTTAAGTAGTCAAAAAGTATGCAAAAAACAAATTACGCAAAGTATTATAAAAAAATACAAAAGTAATAGTGCTAATATTACTTAAATTAGGATTCTCCGATGACTAAATCCAGATCACCTTCGATTACATCAGTTAATGGAGAGGTAAATAAATAATAATAAAAAGCATGTTTACAGCATGTACGAAAAACCGTAGTAAAAATATAAACTATATTGAAACCAGTAAAACATTAAGTTTCACGTATACAATTTACACTAAATAACATTTCACGCTATACTTCGAAACGTTCCAATTAAAATTTAGAACACTATTATACACAAGACCAAATTATCCACATATTTTCTATTCTTTCCGAATATTAATGTTTTTTTGAAATTATCAAGTACAGTATTGCTGGAAACATTTTTCTTAAGTCAATGTTTTTGGAATGTTACGTATTTACACAATGTTTTTGGAATGTCACGTATTTACACAATGTTTTTTCCTTTTATTTACTCATTAGAAGAAAGTATTTTCGACAACATATTTTGATTAAAAAGTTCGAGTTTCAAATGACCTTGAGATCCGATTGTGGAAAACAAAGTTACAAACAGTTTATCTGAAACGCGACTTTTCTGAATATATGAACCAATTCATAAATAAAATAGACAATAATTTCTCTATGTATGTTTTTCGTAGGATAAACCAACTAAACCAAAACCAAAAGGAAAAGAAATAGAAGATAAGGTACACACGCATAAAAATACATCGCATAAAAATATGTATTCAATTTATTACACAAATTAATACCGTTAAAACGTTAGTTTTAGTATAGTATGGGGCCGTTAACTTTTTAATTAAATTGAATACGTTTTCTTACGTTCGGTACAAATACGCGTAATACAACTGAAATAAATTTACACATTACAGAAACCAGAACACACAAAACCCAAAACAGCAGACAAATTTGATGAAAAGGTATAACACGTTATACGTATTTTTCAATTTAAAAAAAAATCTCTCAGTTTATATACATTGTATATTTAATTGAAATTCTTAAAAAGAAGAAAAAAGAAATTTAATGTCAATATCGTCAATTTAAAAAATCACACGTTACTAAATGCAATACTTTTGCATTATTGCATGTTTATTTATAAAAGTAGAAAAGTAATGTTTAACTAAAATGGGTTTTCATACACACCTCAAACTATTATTACACTTTACAGAAACCGGAAGCAGAAAAACCAAAGTCCACATTGAGTCCTCCATCAGAAGAGGTATAAAGTCAATATGAAATAATTTTGCAATTTTCAATTACACTTATCATTCCAAACGTATATTACATAACACATTACTTTTAATACACTCAAGAAAACTACACCCGAAAAAATAATTGCATAGAATTAACATTGTTAGACACTATTGGCCATACAATGTTAATCCTACACGATAACTAGCAAAAATTTTGCTGTTAACAGTCACGCCATATTCCAACACTGTGCGCACAATTTCTTTATGGTGTGTAGAATATGGAATCACTGAATGTAATTCGGTAAACCATACTCTGTCGGTAAAACAGTTAAATAATTTCGATTAAACAAAAGAAGCAATATACCGTGTTGATCTTATGTATTTGTCGAGTCAGTGTTGTTTTGCTTTTTTTTCCCGCGTACACCGACAAAAATCCAAAACAACATCAAATAAAATGCCAGAAGAAAAAAGGTACAATCAAACTATAAAACATTAAATTCGTGTTTTATATATAAAAAAAATTTGATTTCTACTTTATAATAAACATATATACCAATATGAAAACAAACAATCACTACACTCTTACACTTTACAGAAACCTAAATCAACAACACTGAAAAAAATATCAAACGATACACCAAAACAACAAGTCAAGGACAAAGTAAAGTTTGATGATAAACAATACGACAATGACGAAGAAAAGGTAGATAATAAATAATACGTTCTTCAAATATTATTTATTATCATTAATAATTATTTGACTTGATTTATTCGCTAATTTTTTTTAATTATTTATTATACAGAAAAATTAAAACTAATTATAAGCATTTAAATTATATTTATATGTGTACAATGTACAAAATGTAAAATACACATTCACAATAAACTTACACTTCGCAGACCAACAAACCAACAAAAACTAAAATAAGTGCAGATAAACCGACAGCAAAGGTATATAAATTGTTTATAATTATTTTATAATTGTCTAAATCAAGCAATTCTGAAATACACTTAATACTGAAATGTTTATGATAATTTTGAAAATAAATGTAACATCCATTTAATATTTTTATTATATTTAATTAAACTGAAGAAGTATTTAACATAATTTGTTATTAATATTTTCATTTTATATCTTTTTTATGTATTTTCATTCTATATCATCATTCATTTATCTTCTTCTTAAATTGGTTACAGAAACCTGTTAAACCAAAAACTGAAATTAGGGAAGTAGAAGAAAAGGTAGTTAATTATCAATTAATAATTCGAGTTTGTAAAATACAAAACACAATTTCGTAAATTACACTCACACGAATAATTACACATTACAGAATATCGAGTCCTCAAAACCAAAATCAGCAATAGATACGGTGGAAGAAAAGGTAGATAATGACAAAATATAATGCACAAAAAAATTATAATAATAAAGACTCTTACACCTATATTACATTTTACAGAAAACTGAATCAACAAAACCAAAAACTACATTAAATAAGTTAGAGGAAAAGGTATATAGTGATACTAAATCCATAAATTTTAGCATAATTATTAATTACACTAACATTCACATTACACTTACATTCATAATACATTTTACAGAAACCTGAAGAAACAAAACTAAACACAACAGCAGATAAATCACAAGAGAAGGTAGATAGAAAATTAAAAAAAAATACTCAGATTATAAAAATAAACATTTTAGGAATCAAAAGGTTAAATTCTATGTGTGATATGATATATTTTAAAACAATCAAAACAGACTAGAAACAAAAACAATTTTAAAAGCATATTCTCTTCAAAATTTACAAAATTTATCATTATTGAAATATTTAGACAAATTTATAATCTAAATCCATTTGCCTAAACTTCAATTAATTTTATAGAAGGATGAAACTCCAAAACCGAAATCTACAGTTGCTAAAAAGGAAGAGGCAAAGGTACACACAAAAACTTACACTTTTATATAAAATAATAATAATTACAAATTTATAACATTCGAGAATAAAAAATAAATTGTTATATTTACACTTAGTTCAATATGCATAAAATAATTAAACAACTAAATTAATGCAGTTAAACAATAAAAACAGCAATAAAATAGTGAAATTTTGAATATAAATTTTCAGAAGGATGAAACTCCTAAACCTAAGACTACTTTAGGAAAACCTGAAGAACCAAAGGTACCTTTAAACTGTATAATTTTTTTAACGTAATTGAAATTTATGATGAAATAAAAATTATAAATCAATAACTGCTTTTGCAGAAGGATGAGGTTAAACCCAAGTCCACATTAGGCAAACCCGAAGAGCCAAAGGTACAATAAAATAAACAAGACATTTTACAAAAATAATTACATATAACTCTCGACAGTACAAATACACTTATTTATTTACTTTTACAGAAAGATGAGGTTAAACCTAAATCTACATTAGGCAAACCTGAAGAGCCAAAGGTACAATAAAATAAACAAGTCATTTTACAAAAATAATTACGAATAACTTTCGACAGTACAAATACACTTACTTATTTACTTTTACAGAAAGATGAGGTTAAACCTAAATCTACATTAGGCAAACCTGAAGAACCAAAGGTATAATAAATGCAATATACATCTGAGACATTAAAAAATATGTGTACAAGATTAAGCGATAAAAACATGCATATTTATTTATTTTTACAGAAACTTGAGGTTAAGCCTAAATCCACATTAGGCAAACCTGAAGAACCAAAGGTACACATTAAAAATTAATATTACATTCATTTCACATATTTTCACTCAGCAGCTAAGCATAACAAAATATTATTATGAATGAAGCTCTAAAACCAATGTATACTTTCAACAAACTTACAGCTTATTCATTGATAAAACAAAGTAATAATGCATACTCGTAATTATTTTCTTATTAGTAACAAAATAGGTGGATCTTCAACAGTAAACAAATCTTCATTGTAAAAAACAGTAACCCGTTATGCGCATTGCAACATTATCATTAATTTAATTCATGCATATTTAAATTTACATGCACATTAAAAAATATTTTATAGGTGGATTCGAAATCTGTTTTTGCAGCGTTAATAGCACTTTGCCGGCAATTTAACCAAACTTATAAGCTCAGCTGTCTAAACTTAAACAATAATTTCTTTCTAATAGCAACAGCATTCGCAACTGGAACTTGGATCATAAATTAATTTCTCACTCCATAACCTCTTTATGATAATTGATAAATAATAAATTTCAACATTTCTAATAGGCAAATCTTTTTTGTGTTTATAGAAAGAGGAAGAATTTAAACGTCCAAGTCTCAAATCAACCAAGGTAAATATATTTGTAAACTATTTCTATCACTGTTTACATATACAAAGTGTATTTCAATGTCAAAAATTATATCGTATTTATCCGAAATCTAACTACTTTCAATATTAATGTTAAATTTATATTTTTATAATAAGAAAACTTGATTGGACATTAATAAAGTTCTTCACGCATTCTTTCTATTTATTAATGTTACAAAATAGTAATAAATTCTGAGTGTAATTTACATTTATAATAATTAATTGCAAATTAACCTAACTTTTCAAATTAGAGAGAAATTTAGTTGTTACTCTTTCACTATGTTTATATATATAATAATTAATGTATATTAAACAAAATATAATATGATTAAAAGTATATTAAAAATCTTGTTTATTTTTCAGAAAGAGGAAGAGAAGAAGGAAGCTGAAAAGGTGGAATTGAAGGTTAGTGTCTTTGTTATTTTCCACAATTTTTCTATCGGATCCTGATAATTTGAATGTGATAAACAATTTCGCGGACAGCACTGCCGTCAACATAGTTATTTTATCTGATAAATTAAGTTACTTGCAAAACGATAACGTATATCCCATGAATTTAGCCGGGAACCGACGAAAAGCCCAAACTGCGTAGACCGTCTAAACATTACAAGGAAGAAGGTAAAGTTGAAAGTTTCCAAGAAATTCAACTCAAGCCTGTTTCCAAACCCGAAAAGAAAACAGCGAAACTTGAGAATGGCGGTGTTGAACTCAAGGTACCCATAGAGGCGATTCTTTCGCCAAAGCCTCAGATTCTCTGCAATCTTCGTCTATCTCTGGATTCTGATTCTATCTCAGAATCGACCATCTCTCTTCTCCTCTCTGTTTCTTATGTAACAATTAATTTGCGACGTCTTCTTCAACTTTATTATCTGTCTATTACTTAAGTTCTGTGACTTCTGTAGTTATGTAACAACCAATTCTACGTGCACCGACAAACGTCACGATTCACAGCGATCAAATAATCTCAGCATATAAAGCATCTCTTTTTCAGGACCTTATACTTAGTACTTCAGTGATAAGGTGTCATTCATCAACTGTACTCTTATTCTTTCTACGAACTAAACTAATATACTTCTCGCTGTTCTGACAGCTAATATTATAATATTCTTACGTCATGCATTCAATTAAACAAGCACAATATTCACACCACATACATGATTAAGATTTTTAATTTACCCATAACACAACAGAATAACACGTATTGACTTTTGGAGTTTTACAAAATAAACTTGCATTTTTTGTTCCATTTATCAATTAAAATTATTTTCAGAACATTTTACACAAAATATACTTGTAAAAACAACAAGAAGAGAAGCAAGAATGACTAAATTTTACACTTTTACATATTCTCACTTTTATGTATATATAATATATGTATATAATGAATGTTCTCATAAAGTACAGTAGAACTTTTAAGGATTCCTGCGCTGAAATAAAAATTAAAGAAACTGACACTATGTGTAAAGTATAAGAAAATTTGAAATGAATGCGAAAAAATTATTTATGTTTGTAGTATATGTAATATTATTTATTTACGTTTGTAATATATTTCGCGATGACAAAATTATTGCATACAATATTGCTTATAAAATAACATATCAATTTAATAACATAAACTGTTAAAAGTTCTATCGTATTTTAACCAATAATATAGGATGTTCTGAAATCTAATTTGTAAAATACATTTTGCGAAATTAATCGCGGACAAGTCGTTAATTTAAGATAATAATATCTTTATGATATCTTTAGAAAACCGAAAAGGCTGAAAGAGCAGGCTCGAAGAAGAGCAAACAGTCCAAAGCGGATAAAGAAAAAAGCTACGAACTTCCTGAAATTCCGGACTATGAAAGGCCAGTACTGGAAAAGCCTCAAGAATTTGATTTCGGCGATCATGTGCCACGAGGAAAGACGAAACTCGAAAGGCCACAAACACAGGTGATTTTAATTTAACTATTCGGATTAATTAAAAATATGTTATATTGAAAATTGTTTAATTAATAATATTTTGTTTGTTTTTCTGTTACATGGTACGAGCAGAAATTCGATTCTAAGGTGAGTTATCCACATTTTGATACAATTATGATATTAATATTGATATATTGAAGACATTTATTTATAGATAATTATATGAAACTCAAACATAAATGTTTGTGACATAGCAACTTGATCAAAATGTTTCAAATATTAATTGCACTTTTGCTATAGAAACTGTTCACTTAATGTCGTATAAATTTAGAAAATCCGTATCTAATTGAAAAATATGTTGATCTAATTAATGTCGCATAAAGTGATCAACTTGTTAGTAAATTTAATTACTAAAAATACGCATACTCGTGTATATGCGTATATATATATTTTTGGTATATATCTTTAGTGTAGCGAATAGGAGGAATATAGGCGCAAAATAAATTGGGTATTTGAAATATAAATGTAATGATAAATCATACCTTGTTTCCTAGAGTTGTCAGTAGAGTAGTGTCAGGCAACATAGTAGATTAAAATGTGGTCCATTTTATTTTCTTTATAAGCCTAAAATATATAAGTAAATTATATTAACATTTCTCATATGATTTTTAATTTTAATCTCAATTTGAATACAAATATTTTTTGATTAATGAGATTTTTCTTCCAAATTTATTGAAATATATTGACAATAGATACATATATTTACCAAATATATATTCTTTTTTAACTAATTGTAAAGAATAATTTCCAACCAATACAAAAAAACAGTTAATTAAACAATGAAAACAAAATTATACTTTATTTTATTTATGCACTAGGATTATAATAATGTTTTGTTGTAAAATTAATTTCCTTTACGTCAATTATTCATAATTTATACAGGAAAAATTGATCGTACATTTACTCCAATTAACTAGATTGATATATATTTCCTCTTGATCGGTTAACTGCGTGGAATCAGTCCAACAATATATTCTTTATTTGCAAATCCAGAACGGCATCATTAAATAGTCGCTTCCTGAAAGAAATAGATAATCAGTTTATGATATGTGGAGCACATTTGGTAAATAATTATTTACTTTGAACATTAATCTTAGTTTTCATTTATTAATTTACTGAAAATTGCCCTTAAATTAAATGCAAATGATCTCAATAAAAGCATCATTAATTTTCCTCAAGTTCACTTTTGTTTATAAAAAAACATTCACATTCAAATGTATCTATTTTAGTTTCAATAAATTTAATATCTAATTACAATTTAACTACAGTATTCAGTTTTTAGTGATAATTTAATAGTTTCCAATTTTACAGTATATTTTACATTTAATATTTCCCTAAGAAGTTGCAAAATGTTACAATAACGTGTTTCCCTAAATTCATAAAATTGTTTTAGATGAGTAAGTCAAATCATATGACCGAACACCTAAATACGTGTTATACTGAAGAGATTTTATTAGTAGTTGATACTATATTTTATAAATTGGGGATATGTGTGCATTTATAATATTCATAATAATCCATATATGGCTATATTTAGCAATGCATGATCGATATATGACTATAATTGATGTAATATTCTAGCTAGATAGAATATACTTTCAATAATTTCCTTATATTAAAATAAATCATTATCATATATAACCATGTACGAATCAAGAAAGAACATATATGTCTATGTATGGATTTTTTACTTTCTCATATGAAATTGTTTAAACATATATGGACCATTTGTGTTTAATTTTTACTCGGGGTAGGGAATACTATAACTGCATTTATTCCCGGATTTATAAAATATATTAGCAACTACTAATAAATTTCTCTCCTGGTAAAATTACAAAATTAGCCTGATTTTCGGACCAATTTCCTACCTCGTTATACATTCGGCCAATAAAAACCCAACTCCTAGAATACTTATATCTTTTAATCGGGTGCTAATTAAACGGATTTGGCAGGACACTGAATACCTTTTTTCTCTTTTTTTTTTTTTGCAAATATCTCCTGAAAGATTTCGTTTCCTCGAAGACCGTGCTCTTTGTCGAACTTGATCCACGGTTCGCACTATTCTCTGACACCTGCGAGGCTCGACGAATTGGCAACCAATGAATGCCTCGCATAGAAACCTATTTTCGCGGGCATATCGCGGTATGACCGAGCGGAGGGCCTCCCCCGACGTTGTTAGAGAAAAGGCCGGACAACGGATAGATGCGGACGCCGCGATAGCGGCCTTCGCTATTTTCGGGGATATTACGGCCGCATTTAGTCGCAACACGCGAACAGGCGGCTCGCACTTATCGTCGCCCTGTCGTCGCGCGCGCGATTTCCAAAGCCGAGACAATCGGATCTTACCACCAATCAAATCATTCGTACCCGATCGACAAAATAAGAACGCGTAAAAATAATCGTCAAGACCGGGAACCTTTCGTCGGCGAATCTCAAAAAAAAAGAAAAAGAAGGAAATAAAGAATTGTCGAAATATAAGGAAAGCAATTTAAGGTAGTGGATAGGAAAATTTTAACGAGTTTAAGAGATATTTTGAGTATACATAAGAAACCGTCGATTGCGAGGAACTGATATAAATTTTGTGTGAATTTGCCAGCCGAAATTGCCGGAGATCCAAGCACCGGAGGCGCCGAAGATCGAAGTGATCAAGGACGTGACGCCGACGAGCAGTCGAAGGAGCTCCATCATCCCGCCCGGAAGTGGTGCCGGAAGTCGCCGCGGCTCGCTTATACCGCCGGAGGAACTGGGCCGCAGGCCCAGTTTGATCATCAGCGACGAGGTAAATGGGCCGAGTGTCCACCCTGGACCCGCTCGCCAAGGATCCCCCCGAGACTCGTCGAGAGAAATTTAATTGGCCGCAGCACTAAATTTAGGGTCGTCTCAATTAGCGCATTTATTCGACCTGTGATTCATTAACGCGGCCGTGCGGAATCGCGAGGATCGCTATCGTTAATTGTTCGTAAATTTAGACCCCAGCGGATTTTCTCTCGGCGTGTCCGCCACCAGGAAAACTGGACCGAGCTGTTCTACGCGACCCGACTTTGTGGCTTTGAATCTTTGAAATTTGCAATTTGGTAGCTTCAGAATTAAATGTAAAAATTGGCAATATTTGGAATACGTTTGGAGACAAATTACACTATTTTTTAATAATCAAAAGGTTAAAGAAAGTTTAAGTTTTTTACTTTATGACGAATTTGATATAATTAATATTTATATCGTAATTTTTTGGTCTATATTTTATTTTATTATGGTAAAAATCAAATTAAAGATGTGTGGTATAACATAATAATAAATGATACAAGTAATTTTTCTGTTTTCTCTATAGAAATATATAAAACTAATTAAAATTCAATTAAAGTTCATCGTGGTAGAAACATTCTTTAGAAAGGCATTCATTAGAAAAATTGAAAATAACATTTTAAAGTTTACCGTTGAAAGCAGACTTACAAATGATATTCAAAGTAAAGTATACCTAATTTTTAGAGTGTACGATAAATTCTAATTGCAACGCATTGAGAAATAACGTATTTCTGACAAAATAATAAGAACGAATAGCGATTTAATCTATTGAGGTATGTAGGAATTATGCCAATAGGATAAATTACCATTCATTTATGTTAATTAATCTGAATTGCGCTATTTTTCATTGCATATAATTAACATTCATCCTGGATGGAAATTTAAATAACATATCTTGAATTAATTTATGGACCATACATTAAAGATATGAATTATAATAATATATAAATATACTAACAAGTAAAATTATTTTCGAACGAAGTTCATTTAATGAGATTTAAGAGATTCCAATCTAAATTTAGTCAAAAATAGTGTATCTATTTAAAATGGTTATTGTTTTTAAATAATATTTCAAAATATCTATCCAAAGTTTCTTTAAAAAATACAAAGTTATACCATAATATCTGTTTACATGCATATTACTTGATAATTTGAACCAAACATATACTCCAAAGTACATTTGAATGTCCGCTTGAGATAACCGAAATCTATTTTACTATAATTGATGATTCCACTTAGAGTATCTTGATAAATAGAAAACAACTTCCTTTAATCGGATAAAGTTATGAAAATAATAAGTAAAGTTATACAAATTAAAAATCCGATTATAATAAATAAATTCTAAATTAAGACATTAAGTAATATTTTCCATTTTAAAATTTTATAAACTCTCGAAAGCAAAGTATGTTTACATCAAAATAATATTTAATCACAATCTTCGTGAATAATAAAAAGAAACATTCCAAATCGAACAGCTCCATTCGGTTTCTCCTCAATTCCAATTACGACGAAGTAGGAAGATCTTTAGATCTTCTTTCTCAGTCAACTCTCTGATAATTGACTATGTAGACAGTATTATTAGAATCAGTATTATTAGAATCAGTATTACTAGAATCAGTATCAATGAGTTAAAAAATAATTTTCCTGTGAAACAGTTTAGAAGAGATAGGAGTAATTGAGTAGACCAAGTAGTTTGTAAACTTTGGTACAGTAGTTTGCGCGAGAATCCTAGGTTTGAGTTTTCCAACACAACCGTCTTTCCCGCCGCCCCTCTTATCTTACTTTTTTCTTTCTATCTATATATATATTTTTTTTTTTTTTACTTTCATTTGTTATGATCGTTGTCTCGTCAAATACTCGTGTCTGTCGTATCGTTGAAAGTGATCGTAGTTTAGTAAACATCCCTAGCAAAATGTTTCTGCTCGGCTTGTGAACCTGACGCAAACGTTTTCCGTGCTATTGTTGGACCCCCCTGTATAAAGAAAAAGAACCGACTATGTTCACCGATAAAAAGAAAAAGAAATCGAAAAATTGATTAGGGAGGATCGCGACCAAGAAGAACGACCAGGTGGAGGATCAGTAACAAGAGGAAGACGTGGGTTTCTGTTTTGTTTTGCGCAAGGCCATCCAATTTGTTGAACAGTTTTTCGATACGACAAAAAGTTTTGAAATATTGTTATCCAATTGTTGAGTATTGAATCTCGGGAAAAAATTATTCGGGACGGGGTGGAACCGCGTGGCTGAGATTAATTAATTTGCAGCCGGTAATTATTTCAGCGCGGCACATTATCGCCGAAAATTTTTGCGAACGTCGCACGCAACGCCTGGCTCGCCGAGGAAGGCGAAAACGAAAGAATGATATTTGGCAAAGGTGTCCACAATATGAAACTCGGACGTTTCAATTCTGTTTTGGATCATCCTACGTGACTAATTACTTTATTTATAAAACAAATTACATCCGGAGTAATAAGACGTCGACGTGGTACCGACATTGATAAAAGATTTATCGCAACGATGCCTCGTAGCTTTTGTAGCGCGACTTCGGTCGGGGATACATTCGTTATTCGTAACGCACGCCGATTTATTTGCTTGTTATTAATGGCGCCGCGATAAACGATTTATATGAGAAATAAATAAAAAGCTTATTATCAGCATTTATTAGTAATAAGTATCTGCAAAGTGGATAAGGAATTCTCACTATCTAAATGTTTGTAAACATTGTTTATTTACATACTCGAGTTAAAAAACGTTTCATTCTTCAGTTCTATGTATTTCCTTCGTACTTTATTCCACGTAACTTAAATAGAGAACAAGTTGCAATATATTGCCAGGGAGATTTATTATAATCTGTCAAAAAAAAAATTTCAACGTGTTTATCACCCTAAATTTCAAGAGCTAACAAAGCCGACGGTTATTAGTGCAATAAAGACGTAACGCGAATAAAATCAGCAGTTTGGATGGTCTTAAACGAAGTATTCTAGGTTGTTTAGAAGTTCTAGATTAATGTCCAGATTGTGTAGATTGTACATATATTGCACACAAAACAAGCACACACACGCAGCCTCGCTCATAACAGTTTGGTCCATAGGAGAATAGAAAGCTGCGCCCCGGAGAGGTGGTGGATGAGCGTAAGGTGAGAAACTCTTTCGACAGACAATGCAAACAATTGCAGAGGAAAGAAGCAAATGAGAGAAGCCTCGTCTGCAACCTACCTCTCACTCACACTTTTACCATCGCTCTTCCAAAACCCCATCATCTTTTTTTCACGCCCAAATTCCGATGACTTCAATCTTTGGCATATTTATGAAGCAAAATTTTGTCTCACTTGCCACACCTTAATCTCTTCTGGAGTCTTCGCCCCTTATCCTCCCCGATTTCGGCCACCAATCACGACCAAAGCGTCGTCAAAATTTCAAACATTGGAAAAGCGATTGTAATTATCTTATGCACTCATGCACACTGACTCTGTATGATTTATTCTCACTGTATCTCTCTGTCTTCATCAACAAATCTTCACGCCGAGAAAAGTATCAGATTCGAGCCTTGTAAATACGATGTCGACCTTAATACTTGTATATACCACTAGCGTAAGAAATGGTACTTTTCTCGCGACCTGCCTGCCACTCTCAGTTCCACGAAAACATACCTAATTAATCAAGCACGAGCTCGCACGAAAACTTAATATGTATATTTAATTACGACTGAATCACGCTAATTTGAACGGCTAATATTGTCATTAATCAACAAGCGTACGAGCTCGGAAATTCGACGTCGATAACCACCAGGTGGCAAATTAAATCTGTCATTCTTTCGTCAACTAATCCGAACTGTAACCGAAATCGGAAATCAGTCCGTTCGACTTTATCGAAACAATTATCTTCTTTTTTTTTCTCTCTCTCTCTCTCTCTCTCTCTCTTTGTCCTCTTTATCACTTGTACCTATACTTTTTTTTACTTTTTATCCTCCCTTGTTTTTCTTTTTTATTCTCAATTGGTATCGCGTTACGTTCCTTTTTAATTTCGCCTTTATTTTTCATGTATAGTTTGTTTGGTCATGATTACTCGTTGGTCATGATCGTTCCGTTCATTTTATTTCTTTAGTTTTTGTTTCACCAATTTCGACCGAGGTAGACCAACGACGAACGGGTCACGAAAATTTAGACATTTTCGTAGTTTGCGTCACCCGAGCTAGCGCCGAGTCATAATTTTCGTGATAAAGAGAACGATGACAATTGCCGCTGAATGCGAAGACACGAGAAGTATCTTACAGGTAACGCCCGTGTTGCAATAGTCGTAACGACTAACTGGAACGCGGTCAAGTGTGACGCGTGGAAGTATCGTGCATCATTAATAAATTATTTCTCAAAATAAGTAAGCAATTCCCTGAAATAGCGCTCTTTTAATTCGCTATCGAGGCGAGCCTCTGCCATTTGGCACGATGCGGCTACGCGCGCATGACATATGCGATCAACTCTTCGCCCTTCACCGACACACTCCATATCAATGCAATTGCACCAAGTGCATATTTGGATGCCACTTGGTTGCACTCTTTATTCCCACAAACGGTGCGCTCTTTCGAGTCAAATATTACTGCAAGTAATCGAAAAGTTCTTTGAAGAGTTTAAATTTTCCAAATAAAAGTATGCTGCATTTTGATATACCTTATAATAAAATATAATAATAATAGTAGAAGTAGTAAAATACATTACTTAAGAAATAAACTTACACTGAGAGAAAAAAATATTAATTTTTAATGAAAAGTTTACTACTTTGGCATTATACTTACAGAATATCATTATATGGAAAACTAGTTGATTAAGATTTGTTAAATTAGTTTATTAAAAATAGTAATTCTATGCAGCTTCATATAATTTAACAATCTGTTATTAAATTTTAGTAAACTGTGTAATAATTGGTTTATGAACGACATAGGCAATAGATTAGCGACGCTGATGAATAGCGACATCCAACGGACAAAACATGAAATAAAATGTTTGTCAAAAATTAGAATTCAGTTTATTAACATTTGTAAACCCTGGTTTCTTAATTTTTAATATTCTTTTCTCTCCGTGTAATCATAAAGGTTTTCGCGCGCACTGTGTGTAATGGAAAAGTAAATATTTCCACTATAATTAATAGTAAAAAAAAAAAAATTACATAGCAGGTTTTGATACAAAAATATTAAAGTTGACTTTTTGTTAGTCATCATTGCTATTTTAAATAGTAAAGGTTTTCACAATTCGGGGATATCCCAAAATTAATTTCAAACCCTCTCTTTGTCAATGTATTTCTTAAAATTTTCTTTCGTATTTATTATTTTATATTTCTTATATTTTTACCGGTTATTCCATTTTTTTCTTATCAAAAAATATACAAAATAATTTACACCGTATACCGTATTAAATGGATCGCATAATGTTTATCTAACTCCATTCAATTTGACCACGTATCACCTAGATTTTACTGACACATGTCAGCTTTGAATAATCAGTGTCAAACAGAGATAGTATCAAGTTCATTGAGAAATTCCAATCTCGCAATTCGCATTTCAAGCGCCGAATGGCACTGCTTACTCGCCGTATCACTATGACCAAGCTATTTTGCCGATTAACTTTTGATAGTGACTATAATCCTGTTACAAACTCAAAATATAGTTTCGGGTCAAGAATAAAGCAATCTACGGTTTCATTTCAACTCATTAACCGTGATTAATTTCAACTCTAAATCTGTCAAAGCGTAATATCCTTTTTAATGTAATTTCGAACCTTGTATAAATTTTGCCGCTGGTCTAATTTCTTCAACGACAGTCAAAATGCGAAGTCGCCTGATAAATTGCCCCGTACTTTTCTCTCATCTTGACACATTAAACGCACCCACCGACCTCCGCTTCTTTAAATCAGTCTCTGAAACATACAAAAATTTATACATCAATAAATTTCCCGGATATTTAGCTCCCTGTCATTAAAACACTCCTTCGCTCGTGACACGCCCCGTCGTTCTTTATTACGTTAATTTGACAATTCAATTCAACTGTCAGCAAAAATTAAATTCATCAAATTCACGTTACAGTGATCTAAACGGTTAACATATTTTATTATACAACGAGAAATAAAAATATAGGATTTGTAACTACACTCACAAAACTGTCTATTTAAGAGTAATAGAATCTTCTTATATTAAATAGGGATTCCATTCAATATATGGACAAAACTAAATTCTATTTATAATAAGAATACATTATTCTTACAAAGCATATATTTATATTAAGAATAATTTCTATTTATATTAAATAGATGTGTTTTAAAGTACACTCAGAAAAAAAATATACTTACTTTAAGAAACCTGTACAAAGAAAATATTCCTATTAAAACTAATAGAAAATCTATTAAAAATAAGAATATTCAGTTAATATACAATAGATTAAGGTTTTTATACTAAAAGGAATTTCATTTTATAATAAAACTTATTTCAGATAACACTAACCAGATATTCTATTTATTATAAGAATATGTCTATTTGAAAATACACATGCGTCGTTCAATTGTTATTGTCGTACTTTTTT
>JABFPN010000980.1:0-35000 GCA_022817305.1 Leptoteleia sp. ZL-2020
ATATAGGTATTGTTGAATATTCTAAACGTATTTTGGAATGTGCGATTTTTTTGTCGTCTGCTCGAAAGGAAGCAGCACTTTCCAAAATACGTTTAGAATATTCAACAATACCTATATTTTTGTGAATATAATTATACTCCCGTGTCCATAGAATAGCGCTCTGGTCCGCAGATCATAAAATATAAATTATTTAAATTTTTATTACAAAAGACACTAACTCCGTGACAGCAGACGTGATACATCACCTTAAACTAAGGAATTTAGTTTATTCTGCCAAATGACTACTATTAATAAACGTAGTGACAATTTCTTTGAATAAAAAAAAACCTTTCTCAGCTTGTATTAGTTAAGAAACGTTTAACAATTGAAATATGGAATGTAATAAAAATAACGGTAATCATCATTGTCATTTATTGAGTTTGTTTGCAAGCATCAAATTAGCATTTACAGAATAATAATTACAAAAACACTAACTCCGTGACAGCAGACCTTAAACATCACCTTAAGGTGATGCAGTAAGTCTGCTGTCACGGAGTTAGTGCCTTTCATAATCAAAATTTAATTATTTAATATTTTATGATATACGGATCAGAGCGCTATTCTAGAAACACGGGAGTACATTTTGCTTCGCAAAAATATATGCACCGATGAGTATTCTCAAAGAATAGTGATTTTTACTGCTTTCTTTTGAGCAGACGAAAAAAAATCGTAGAAATCACTATATTCTTTGAGAAGTGGATTTTCGGAACACACGTTCGGCAATTTCTGTAGTATCGCCATATTGGCGACGCCGTTAATAATATCAGTGCAGTTGTTCAACAGTGGTTCTGAGTGATTCTTTCAGAATTGCAGTTGTTACAATTATACTTTGTTGAAGTGATAATTTATAATTTTCTAGAGATTTATTCTATTTGTGAATGTGTTTAATTTAAATAATTCATTTGAACTCTAATCATTCAAGAATGGATACTTTGCCAGGACAAGATAAACTTTCTAGTCAAGAAAAATTCTTTTTTTATAATACGTTGTCAGTTTTAATAAAAACAGTAGTTGGCCATAGAACTACAATAGATTTAAGAAATGAATCTATGGTTTATGGCCTGGTGGAACATGCAGATGCGTAAGTTAACTTATATTCATTAAATATAAACCATTCAATATATTTAAATTAAGTTGCTGCTGCCACAATCCATACAAAACAAGAATATTTCACTTACATTTTTAAATAATAATTTATCTTTTTTTACAGATTCATGAACGTAACAATGAGGGATTGTTATTTTACTGATCCAAGAGGCAATACACATAAATATGACATGTTTTTTGTGCGTACACGAAATATAAGATCAGTTCACATTCCTCCACAGGTGTGTGACAATTAATTAATAATTATTATTAATTAATAATCTATAATATTTTATTATTTTAATATTAATTATATAAAATATTTGTTTGTTGCAGATTCGTATGATACCAGCGATGACAAGAGAATTAAAAAAACTATATAAAGGGCATAACACATTTGAACAAAAATTTACAACATTCCGAGGGAAACGAACACAAGAAAAACATAGAAAAGATTTGCTTATGGCTCAGGAACTTGTACAGAAGAAAAAAGAAGATATGCAATCACCAAGTTCACCATAGATTTATTATGTTTTTTTCATTCGCAATATATATTCAATTACTGCTGTCCAGTTATTTTTGTAATGTGTGATACAATATTTTTGTAATGTGTGAATGTATGTATGTATGTAATATATATAATCTGTATATATTTTGTAAAATGATGTATGTATAAAATGTTAATAAATTTTCTTCAAAATAATTGGTATTTAAATTGACAAAAAAACCTATTCAGTCTTCAATATAAAAATAGACGTAATGTTTCTTTATAATGATGATTCAGTTTTTTAATTTCTTGTTACAATTTGTTATGTAACAATTGAAATAATGCAACTATTCGCTTTACAAATCATTTAAAACAATACACATGAAGTTAGGAACTTGAAATTATAAACCATATACATGCCTATTTGAATAGATATTGTTAACAATGGTTTTTTCTCACAGTTCTGGCAGTTTCGCTATTAATCTATCATTGAAGTTAACGTTTAACAAATCTTTTAATGATAAAAATATTATTTTAATGTTTTAAAAATATATTTGAAATGTTAAAGTAATATTACTATTGTATTATTCAATATAACATAACAAAAATAATATAAAAAATAAAGTGAACTATAATATAAAGCATTTCAAAAAAAAATTTATACAACAAAAATAAAAATTATTATTTTCAAGAATAAAAGTTTCAAAAATAAACACACTAAAAATGAAAGTAATTATTTCCATGTATTACTGTTTATTTGTTAACGTTTTCTAAGAAAAACCTTGAAGTATTTACCTTGTTTATTTACATTTGCCTACCCCCACTCGAGCTCGGCTCGTCTCCTACTCTCCCTAGTCAGATCCAATCGCGAGCTCAGTTCAGCTCAGCTCACCTCCCAGCCACCCTAGTCAGTTCAAATCGCGATCTCGGTCCTTTTCGCACCACACGTAGCAATCCGAATTACGAATTCAGCATGATCGTTTGTGTCAGTGATCCCCCAGTTCGTGGGTTTTTGGGGGATTGTCACGTGACGCTTTGAGATTAAATGACAATAACGCCGCCTGTACTTTGATGCTACCTCATCAAAGGAGTGGGTAATGTAGGGATGCTATATTGCTTTTTTGGAGAGGTTATTTATTTTAAATCAAATAAAAATAATACATATTTTATATGTTTTTATATCAAAATGCCTCTCCGAAAAAACAATGCAGCAACCCTACATTGCCCACTCGTTTGATATGGTAGTATCAAAGTACAGGCGGCGCTACCGCTGCAGATGTGATGCTTAACATACGCACAAGCGCGCCAAATATGAACTTTATGTACACGCATTTTCAGGATAAGGTATTCTAAATATTAATTGTCTGTATATAAATAAATATGAATTACTAAATATGATTTAAACTAACAGGATTAATTTTTTTTATAAATAAAAGTAATAGATTAGATTTTTTACGTGGAATTGCCATACGAGTTACTGTAAATAATTTCCAACTTGACCAATTTAATGTTTCCAATATATATAAATAAATATTAAACATAAACATTCATATAAATACATATTATAACGCAAAAACATAGACAATAAGCGGAGAAACATGTGTTATTTACACGTTATTACATGTTTTAATAGATTCAATCAACTGGGGTAGATAGTAAATAGCTTTAGGGGAATTGTAAATGGTGTACAAATCTATTAAAATATCATTGGAGAATATCCAGTACGTGTGTTCAGAAAATATGTAACTCTATTGATCATTTTCCGTTAATATTCCAATCGATTTACAGAGTATTTACAATTTTCCAAAATTAGGTTATATTTATACATATATTCATACATGTTATTCACAAAAACTCATTCTTTGTTATATGACTGTGAAAGATGCTGTTAACTAGGGTGGTATCTTACGCATATACATCACTAAATAAGTCAACTTTTATAGAAATGTATACATGTGGACCACGCATACTGACTAAGTTGGTTCTTTTGCCAGTCTTCTTTTAGATTCCTTAGTGTCTCACAGTACGAATTTTTCTTAAGAACAGAATAAAGTAATTTTAATTTTATTCAATTTAATTTACAATAATTTTCACATATTAGTACAATAAAATGTATTCATAAAAGACTTAATGTTATATTTTTCACTTTATTTTTACAAATTTATGTATACATTGTAAAATTTTTATTGTACTTTTTACAACAATGTTCGTCATATTCTTGTTTTGCATTTTTAAACCATTGATTTTTAAAAAGTGAAAAACTTTGTAAATATATTAATTATAATATTAAACAGCGTAATGTCATTTTGAATTCATAGAAAATATAAACAATTAATATAAGTACAATTATTAAGACGCAATCAGAAAGTAATTACTATTTGTTGTTTTAAGTCCTTTTGTGATTTGTTCAATTAACATTATTTTATGAGTAATTTTTTGGTCAATCATTTTACTAATCTACTTTTAAAAACATTTTTGTTGTCATTGTTATTAAGTCATAAATGATAAACACTTTAATTATCCTGCGTTTATCTAAATACATTTTATTGTAAGTAAAAATCAACTTTGTTTACGTTTCAGTCACAATGGCAATAATCCATGAAATAATTACATTATGTTTACTGATTCTTCCATTTTTCTCTTTTTGCATTGCGTTTGAGTAAGTATAACTCTAATATTTGTTCTTAATTATTAGAATATAAATATTAGACATGTATTATATATGAAATATTTTCAAAATGGAAACAGTTTTATCACAATATATTAATGAATCTGAATTTGTTTATTAATAAATTAGGAATAAAAGCTAAAATGTTGAATATGATTCACAAACTTAATACTTTATTTCAATATTTTATAATAAATTAAAACAATTTTAAACTTGTATATTAATTTTCTGAATCCGCGAGAAATAAATTTCAAATGAAAAGTAAAGTTATAGTGAAGATTACTTTTTTAATTAGTTATGTATATAAGTTTATATTAATTTTGTTTATATTACACGATTTTGAAGTAAATTTTGTAATATAATTCATTATTTCATTGCAGTTCCATATGGCAGTACAAGTGCGAAGATAATAAATGCGCGAAATATAAAATATCATGGAATCACTCGGACGCACAAGCATTTGCTGTCTGTCAGTTATTTTGCGGTGAATTTGGTCCCTTGTGGCCTCAACCTAATGGAAAAATTATACTTAATAAAGATGTTGCTCATTTAAATCACAAAGATATTGTTATAATTGACTTTAACGAACAAACAATAATAGGGAAATTGTTGATAGAAAATGTGAATAATTTAAAAAAGAATCTTTTGAATCAAGCACCAGAGGAAATAGTTGGAGGAGGAATTGGATTGAATTTGATCTTCATAATATCGAAGAAAATGTTTGTTGATGCTGGTACACGTTTAAATGTATTTAACGATGAAAGTTATAAACTTAAAATTGAGAAAAGTAATGACAAAGTAAGTGGTATGAAATGGAGGATTTATAAGAACTGTAGTTCAGTTAATATAATTAAGTTAATATCAATTGAACTTGGAATACAATATGGAACCAACTCCAAGATATACATTTTGTGCCGAATCTGTTTTAGCAGTACACTTCCCGTTATATGACTGTGAATAAAGTTCTAATTTGCTACTATCCCAAAAGCATATTATGCACTGGAGTTGATTCTACTTTGCGGGACAAACTACAAATATTCATATTATTTTAATTTGCAATAAATAATCAGAAATCTAAAAAATGATGTTTAATTGTATAACTATGTCGAAATTTGATTTAAGGTGAATGCGACAATTTATTCAAGTAACTTTTTTGGAGCACGCAATGCGCTAGAAACATTATCGCAGTTAATCGTTTTGGATGATCTTCAAAAGAAGTTTAAAATTGCAAGTGATGTCTACATCGAGGATGCGCCTGCTTATCTACATCGTGGTATTATGATAGATACCGCAAGAAATTACATAGATAAAGAAACGATCAAGCGTACGATCGATGCTATGGGCATGTCCAAACTAAATTCGTTACACTGGCATATCGTGGATTCCCAAAGCTTTCCTTACGTTAGTCGTACTTGGCCACAATTAGCTGAATACGGCGCTTATTCTTCAAAAAAAGTGTATACGGGAAGGGATATTCAAGAAATCGTTGAGTATGGCATCTTAAATGGGGTCCACGTATATCCAGAATTCGATACGCCCAGTCACGTTGGTGAGGGCTGGCAATATGTAATGTTAACTTTTATGTTATCGTTTACTTACACGGAGAAAAATGTTCGGTTGCAATAACCAAAAATTTGTTTCTTTATTAGCTGACTAAAATTTTTATTTGAAGTAACCATGTTGGTCAGAATATATTGCTTAGTTACATTGAGAAAAATAAAACAAAAAAATTACTGCGTTTAACTGTATTTCAGACGTATATCCGTCTTTTAATAAAAATTATTGTTTTTTAAAAGGAAAAATTTCAAACAGTAATTTTTTTGTCTTATTTTTCTCAGTGTACTGTAACTAAAAATATTTACTTTTGAAACAAACAAATTTGGTTCTTTTAACTAAATATCTTGAACCAAACGATTTTAGTTATAAATTTTATTTTTTTCTCAGTGTATTATCATTGTAAAAAGGGTATAATTCTTAACTACTAAACAAAAATTTACATTTCAGTTTGATGAAAATTATGTTCTTTGTTTCAATAAACGACCGTGGGACAAATATTGCTATGAGCCCCCATGTGGTGTATTAAATCCGACTGCCGATCGTGTGTACGAAATATTGGAAATGATTTATGGGGACATGTTGAATGATTTTAAAGCACGTTTATTTCATATGGGTGGTGATGAGGTGAAAGATACTTGTTGGCTCGAAGACAAGGGTATTCAAAATTGGATATCGCAGAATGGATGGAATGAAACTAATTACTTTTTACCCTTGTGGAATTATTTTCAAAAGCGAGCACATGAAAAACTGGTAAAAGCTAATGGTGGTAAAGCGATACAAGCAGTTTTATGGTCCAGTGATTTAACAAAAGCTGACAATTTATTAAACTTAGATCCAAAGCTTTATATTATACAGGTCTGGTCTAGTAGCTATGATGAATCAATATTGAATCTATTGAAAAACAATTACAGAGTGATTATTTCGTACTACGATCAATTGTACCTTGATTGCGGGTAATTAAGCATACTAATTAAGCATAATTTTATGCTTGTATTATAATATTAATCAATCATTCTTTTCCTTAAATGTTGTTATAAAATTATGATTCCAATGTCGTAGTTATAGTTCATGGCTGGGAGAAGGTAATAATTGGTGTTCGCCATACAAAGGGTGGCAAAAAATTTATAATTTTTCGCCGAGGAAAATTCTTGAACAGTATAACTTAACGGATAAGTTCTATCTTATATTAGGTAAATATTTATGGCAGTTTTAAAATATTAGACAAAATTTAATTATTCAATATTAATTATTTAGGTGCGGAAACTGCTTTGTGGTCGGAACAAGTTGACAGTGCTGCTTTTGAATCAAAAGTGTGGCCAAGAAGTGCAGCTTTGGCTGAAAGGCTTTGGTCTGAACCAATATCAACGTGGGAAAAAGCTCAACACAGATTTATGGTGCATCGACAACGAATGATTGAAAGAGGAATCAAGTCGGATGCACAACAACCTGAATGGTGTTTGTACAATCAGGATCAGTGCTTTAATAATTAAAATTAATCATATACAATTGTTTGAAAAATTAATATAATGTTTACAAAAGCATAAAATAATTAAAAAATGTTTACAAAAGTATAAAATACTTAAAAAAATGTTAGTAAACGAGATACACGCTTGCCCAAATATTTGTTCTATTTTCGAAAACGTTAGACAAAAATTACTATTTCAGCATAGTAATTGAATGACTGCTAAAAAGAACTATGTGCGTAACACGTATACTTTCTTACGATCATATCGAACGTTTGAAACTCGAATAAAAATTTAATTTGTCTAAGACAACAATTAATCGAATAAAGTAAAATTTCATCGTTAGCATTCACATATGTTTACAATGTTTAAAAATTGTATATATTTGTTGGTTTTAATTTTTATTAAAGTATGTACAATTTAAAATTGATATAAGACTTTAAGTATATATCCAGTTTATTAATAAAAACTAGTAATTTATTTTAACGTTCATTGTAGTTGTTGCTCAAACAAAGTAATATTAATGCGGATAAAAGAAATGATAACTGACACGAAAAATTATGTTTCGTTTTACACAACGAAATGAAAAATGTTTCGTGGCAACGCAACGGTTCAATTAAACACTGGAAGGGTGTCAAAATAACACTGGAAGATTGAAAATGTGCAATAAATTGTTGTCGAAGTAGGGTCTGGGAGTGATTTCACGTTGCGGATAAGCTCTCGATCAGTGCCGTGCGACTCATCGTGGCGAGTGCCTACTTCCTGTGAGGCTGCCCTCGCGCTCTAATCAGTTTCCTGGATGGGGCACATTATCCGCCTGATTGTAAATCTCAACTGTGCGATACCTAGACAGGCCCGAAGATTCGATTGTATTGGCAGTCTCCCGGCGTCGAGCCCATCTTCGACGTCCAACCTTCCTCGAAGAGGAACACTATTGTAAATATTTCGCCAGCAACTCTCTTTAAGCGCTAAAAAAAATCCGCCATATAAACACACTGTATGTCTTTTACAATAGTCGGAGTGCCGTAGATTGACGGGAGCGTTTTAATTCAGTTCATTCTATTCGGTGCATTGTTCAAAATCGCAGAATCCCAAAGACCGTTCAATGTAAATTTTGCTGGCGAAATATTTACAACAGTGCTTGGCAACGGAAGTGTTAATGTCAACGAACTCAGTTTTCGATACGTCAATTTTCAAAGTGTATTTTCAAAGTGTAACTCGTAAGTTTGCTGTTTGATATGGTCAAATTATGGTGCACGGTTACCAGTAAATTAGTGTGATCTTAAGAATTAATCGAAGAATCCTGGTCCAACAGATCTTGGAAAATTCAAACATGTTTTCCCAATGTAAATGGAATAACAGATGTTTGAAGCTGCTCTCTTGTCGCACTGAAAGTTAGTAATAGATCACAAAGATCGTACATATAAATAACAAAAGGAAGAAATGTGCGATACGCAGCCCAAACCCCATTCGCAAGACGCGTCTTTTCGGTTTGAGGAAATCGAAAAGATGGCGTCCGATAACGAGGATGACAACAAAGCTCACTCTGAGGTTTTGTTTATCGATAAGCTCCAGCTGGTCTGTACAATTTCTTTAAGTTTTAAACAATCCATAGAAAAAATATACAGTAAAAAAAAAGATAAATTAAAAGTGCCCTTTTAGAACATAAATTTGTCTTTTTCTTATTCAAAGGCTTTAACATGGATGGCAGAAAATTTACTTTTGGTGCTTACAATCATTGGTGTATTTGCTGGAATAATAATCGGGTTTCTTGGTCGATTAGCTAATCCATCCGCCCAGGCTGTCATGTTGGTCAGTTTTCCTGGAGAAATTCTGATGAGAGTGCTGAAAATGTTCATACTACCGCTTATTATATCTTCTCTAGTTGCAGGTATATGGAATGCATAATCTCATATTAATATATTAAAAAGTTTGAAACGTTAAAAAAACAAATAAAGTTCATAATACTAAATTCATTATATTACATATATTATATGAGAATTTAAAATGATTAAATTATGTTTTAGGAATGGCTCAATTGGATGCAAAAAGTTCCGGAAGAATAGGTTTCCGGGCATTGACGTATTACATGGTAACAACAGTCTTGGCCGCAATCGTGGGTATTGCTATGGTATTAATTGTACACCCTGGTGACCCGAGAATTAAAACTGTTGTACACGCACCAGAAAATGACGAAGCTAAAGTTTCGACACTAGATGCGATTCTTGATATAATCAGGTACGTAATGAGTTTGCATTACGTTAACCAAAGGTTTTTCATTTATTTATAAAATATATATGTATATATTGACATACAACAATTACTTTTAGAAACATGGTTCCCGAAAATTTAGTGCAAGCATGTTTCCAACAAGTTCAAACATCTTACGTTAAAAGAAAAGTTGTTCTCATTGGTTATGCGAAAAATTTGAACCAAAGCGAGACCATTACGGAACCAGTTTTACTCTACAAAGACGGTACCAATGTAATGGGCATGATAGTTTTCTGCATTACATTTGGCCTTATATCTGGACACATTGGCGATAAGGGAAAACTGATGGTTGACTTTTTCGTAACATTAAATGAGATTATTATGAAACTTATTAATCTTATTGTGTTGTGGTAAGAAAATGGTCTTTGTACTATTTAAATTTCCTATTTAATTATCATGTATTTAACTAAAATTTATTAATTTGACACGCATTAAAAATTGAGTGGTATTACAGGTATGCACCATTCGGTATAATGTGCTTGATAGCTGGCAAAGTTATGTCAATTGCAAATCTAGCAGCAACAGCTCAAATGTTAGGTTTGTACATGATTACTGTTGTGCTGGGTCTTTTGATTCACGCAATAATAACTTTACCAACAATTTTCTGGGTGATAACACGGAAGAATCCAGCCACTTTCTTTCGAGGAATGTTGCAGGCTTGGGTTACGGCATTAGGAACAGCTTCAAGGTGACAAATCTTTCTTTTCGTTAGCAATTAAAATACACCTGTTACAAGGTGGATTATGTATTTATTTTTTTCTTATTGCTGAACTCAGTATTGTTTATTTATTTATTTGCATAATTTTGCTCAGATTAAATTTAAATAATTATTGTTATAGATTTTGAGAATGATTACAATAAACGTCAAAATGTTTTTAGATACAGTATGATAAATTTTATCCAAATTTTTTTTAACGTATAATTTTACCTAATTAATCTTTTGTGGATTTCGTTAGTTTTATTAGTAGTTTCTGAGACAGTATCTGAAACTTAGGGTGAGGAAGGAATAAATGTATGTTAATAATATTACATTATTGTAATTGGATGTTTTAGTGCGGTGACGTTACCCATTACGTTCCGCTGTTTGGAGGAAAATAATAAAATTGATCCCAGAGTAACAAGATTTGTTGTGTCTGTTGGTGCAACGGTTAATATGGATGGTACAGCTCTTTACGAAGCCGTAGCTGCAATTTTCATAGCTCAAATGAATGGCATTTCATTAGGAGTTGGTGCAGTAATCACTGTTAGGTATACATAATCCTTTTTTAGGGACTTTTAACTTATGCTGGCATTCTTTTCGTGTTACCGGAACTTTATCATAACGTAAAAGGTTTGAATGTGCATGCTTTTCAAAAATCGACCAAGAAGAAAATTGTGATTTCTGTAAACAGTGAGATCATATAGGTATTGAGAATGTAAGTAACGAGGAAACAAAGTTTCTTTCAAAATATTATACGAGTATTGTACTGATAATTTTTTTCCAAATTTTGAAATCATTTCTAATAATTAATTGATAAATTATTTTAAAAAATATATACGAAATAAATAGGTTAATTAATAAGAAAAAAAAATTTCAGTTTTACAGCAACTTTGGCAAGTATAGGAGCTGCAAGTATTCCAAGTGCAGCACTGATTACAATGCTGTTAGTTTTGACCGCACTAGGACTTCCTACAAACGATGTTTCTTTGCTGTTTGCCGTTGATTGGTTGCTGTAAGTTAATGAATTACAAGTTAATTGATTATTGAATGATAAAATTTACTCAATATTTGAATGAATAAAGCGATTTGTTTCAATAGCGATCGCCTTCGTACGTCGATCAATGTGCTTGGAGATGGATTTGGCGCAGGGATTGTCTATTTTCTGAGTAAAGAAGAATTAGAAAAGATGGACGAAGAGCGTAAATTAGATGTATTAGAGAAACATTTGACTTCCAAAGAGATGCTCGAGGGTAATGCGGAATCTGCATTGACCGAATCAAAAATGTGAACAATATTATAACATACCGCTGCTAAATAGATGACAAATGATTTTCATCTTGCTTTTTCTAACCGAGGAATGTTTTCTGAAAATGGAGAATCATGCGAGCATATTGAGTACAAGTAATAATATAATCCAATTGAAATCTTCGTTGCATATTTATAAAATTATAATAAGTATAACGTATGTTAAGTAATTAACTAATTAATGAGGACTAATATTAATTAGAATTAAGGGTCAATAACAAGTGTTCATTGAACGCACTAAAATGAAAGTGTCACATCTGCCAGTACAGCAATAATTTAAGTTATCATTTTACATTTTATACTCTTTCTAAGACGTAAATCGTAAGAATGACATGTAACTTCTGTAATTTTAAACGTTTAAGTGTGCGAGTTCCCCTCCAGACATAAAATACGCTGAATACTGTAAGTACTGTAAGTTATAAATTATGATGATTTTTTCTTGTATGTTAAACGAAATGCTTTTTAAGACAATGCAGTTGAATCTATGCTTTCCACGTAAGTTTTTGTAAGACTTTAATTTGCTTATTATTACAGTCTCTATTAAATCAATCATGTATGCTATAATCGTCTATAATACATATTAAAGGGAAAAAACGGAGTTTGTATCTTTTACGCACCTCAAATAAAGTTGTAAGTCGTAAGTCTTGATACTTGAGTAAAAAATTGTTCTAATATGATACGATTTGGTTTAAGAAAGTAAAGTAAAGTTTTCTAATAAGACTTTGTTTAATTTATAAATTAAACAAAAAATTTTATGGACTGAGAAAAAAGTAATAAAATTGTTAAAAAGATTTTATATTAATTTATGGGTATTTCCGAAAAATGAAAAGTATTATACTATTAAAAATACACAAATTAATAATCATAATAGCATAGTTTGGTAATGTACTTTTGTAAAGCTGCTACATAATTGTGATTTTTTTATTAAATATAGAAAACTATTTTCTTTTCTAATACGTCCCGAATTTGATATAGAAACTAGTAATGAAGTCAACTTGTTTTCTTATCAGTATATAATTTAAAATGTTGCACGTATAAAGTTATTGAAAAAATTGTAATATTTTATTCAATTGTGTATAAAAGTGCGCGTTATTATATACAATTGCAAATTTGCACTTACATCTTTAACATTTACTTTTGTATTTAACTTTGAAATGTCATGTTAAAGTACCTCTTACTTTTACACGATTCCAACGCTTTCCTAATAAAACTACAATCTCTTCATTAGTATTCTCATAATATAATATGCAATTTTATTATTAAAAATTAATCCAAATTTAATTATGCCATTAAATTAATATCGTTTTTTTTTAACTTTGTTGTCAATTATCATTAATTTCCTTCTCTTCTCATTGTTAAGATATATATATATATATATATATCCACACACATATAGTTCTGTAATGTAGGAATTCAACAAACACTGCACACTTGTATAAACATTCTATTCAGGCAATGCACGTTTAATTATTGTCCAACATTCGTGTTCTTATCATCAGTTATCGGACATTTCCTCGGTGTCTTAAGATTAGATATAACGTACATTTTGTTCAGCATAAAAATCTGCAATATAAGTAGAGTATAGGTGAAAATGGATAAGTTGACATGTTTGTGATATGTGGAAATTTAAGATATGTTTCTAAACCACCATAAAGTAACTAAATACCAAAGATGTCGATCTTTGGGCGCCTTCACTTAGACGATATTATATCGTCATTACCTGAACTTGGACCCACAGTTCCTAATGATGGATATTCATGGATTATTCTTATCGGTATTATGATTATTCAGGTAATTATTGTGTACTAAATAACATTCAAAATGGAAATTCAAAACACGCAACATTCATTCAACTCATACCGCACATGTTTTATTTGTATTTTAGAATTAATTATTATTATTCAATTATTATTAATATTTTATTAATTAAAAATGTCTTTAACGTAAACTTTGTTTCTTCAATTTAGATGACAGTTCCAAGCGTCATATCAATGTACGGTGTAGTACTAGGAAATATTGTATTAAATGAACAAAAGCAAGATTTTTATATATTAAATGAAAAAATCATATTAACGCCTATACTTTTAGCTGCGTTTTGGAATTTAGCAGGTAGTGAAATAATAATTTAGTGCAGATAAACTGTTTAATACATAATTATTATTCAAGACGTACAGAAATTATTTTTAACAACATTTTATGTTAAATGTAAATTTTGAAAAAAAAATTTAATCCAATTATTTATTTTATTAATCAATACTATGATAATTTATTTTAACACCTAAGGTAATGAAATTAATAAATTTTATTTTCAATTAAGTGTTTTTATCTGTAACACTAACGATGATGACAACTAACGATGAATTATGGCAATAGTTTTTTTAGCACTTTTTAACCAAAGATAATTATATAATATCAAATTTTACTATTATGAACATTAAAAATAAACATAATTCTAACGTATTCTCAATTTAATACCAAGAATAGTAACATCACTTTTTACTGAGTATAAAATAATTGAATGATTTAAAACAGATCCATGGACAACGAAGATAGTAAAACTAGCTTCCGTACCTCGATTGGTAGCCCTCATTGGAATAATTCTCCTTTCTGTTGGTTTACTGGCTTCCGGATATTTGGCAACCGGTGGCGTTGGTGCTTACTTTGCTAGTTTGAGCGCTGGAATTGTAATGGGGATTGGTACAAGCTTGGTGATGGCCCAGTGCGAACAAATCTTGAATGACCACTTCAGAACGAAATTTCTCCTAGTAACGACTTTAAAAAATGTTGCATTCGCGGTCGGTTTCGTTCTATCGCCTATTTATACTTTCACCATATTTCAACAAAATTCACTGCAAACTTCCCTGCTCATGATGGCAATTATTTTCTTGCCCAGCGCTGTCGCAACTTTAATATTAAAGTCGGTCGTTCGTAAGAAATCTTCGCCTTACACATTGTTGCTCGGCGACGATGATAACGAATTACTTTCCAAAGAGGACAGGTAAATTGTTTTGCCTTTAAGAAAAGCGGAAGATAACGTAAAATAATTTACAGCTCGTTTACTCCTTAGTTACCAAATCAATAGCCAGGATCCGAGAAATTATAACATACCTTCGGAAAGTACAAGCAATTACCCATCGGTGCTCGTGGACCAGCAAGAAAGCATCGCTTTTGCTTACGATGACGATGACAATACCGACGTTGACGTCTTTATTAAACCAGTTCAAGAAACTATTTCAACCAATACCTGGCGCGATGAAGTTAAATTTTTTCGAAGTCCCAAGAGCTGGGTTGGTATTTCAGCGTTAGTAGGAATTAAATCCGCTGAGGTGTTCCTGTGGATTCTTTTTCCTCCATTGGCGATCATAAGAAGATACCCATCGGCAGCCCTTTATAACGCAGTTGTCGTATCCGTAACTGCAGGATGCGGTTGCTTAATCTCGGTCATTATTTCTCATTGGAGTTCCCATAGCATTTTATATCAGAATATGATTTTTGGATGTTCAGTTTTCGCGAATGGCCTCGTATTTTTAGGTGAGCTGAAAATTCTTCTTGCAATTGTGATTTACGATTATTAATTAATAAGTAAAAGACAGAAAATTTATTGTATGTTAACAGCGTTCTCCCACCAAGAGGATTTTGCGTGGATGGCGATGCTGGCTCTTGCTGGTGGAGTATGTGTCGGGTGTTTAACAGTTAACCAACAAAACGCTTTGCATTACATGTTTAATTCGAAGCGAAATGGCATTCGAAGGCAAATCATTATTTCCACTATTATCGGCGTAGTTATTTTATTTTATTTCTCAACTTCAGGTAATTGTTTTTATTGGTTACTTCTCAATCGTTTCATTTGGCAAAATTATCTTGCTTTCATGTTTATAAGGAAACTTTGCTTCTATGGTGTCTTAAAATTATAGTAATATTATTTATTATTTTAAATATGGAGAATAATATCATCAATACACCTAGTAAATGATATATATCGTAAGCCTAAAATTATATTTTAAATACTAATTATTTATCTCCTTTTCAGATGCACTAATATGCCTCAAAATCGTATCTGGAATACAAATAATAAGTGGAATTTGTTTTCTTGCAACAATAATGATTACTTTAATAGCGGCAAAAAATATGAAACGATCATACTTAAATAAATGAATTGTTTACATTGTTGATTGTTCATAATTATTGAATGAAAGCTATTTCCTTTTATAGAAAAAGATTATTAAAAAATAATGTATGATGAAAGTTTTGTAATAAATAAAAGATGTATTTTATAATAAAAACATTTATACTTTACTTTATCGGATAAAAAGTTTTTAATGTTCAGGTAAAAATGTTTTTCTGGGATGTGAATCTGGTAGAGAATTGAGTCCTTGCATCGAAAAGTCAGTGCTGCTTTAAATAAAAACAAAATTAGATTTTAATAAATTTTATTACAAAAATCTGAATTTTTGATTCGCACACTGAAATAAAAATACTGGTATAAATTATAAAGTTTACTGTTGAAATTATGATATACTTTATTCTTTGGAAATTGTGCCCATTTATTGTTAGGTTATACCGAGATCTTTGTAATTTTTTTATATTTACTTTATTAAAGTAGACAAGGTTCTACAACTTGAAATATATTACAACTTCACCAGTAACCTTTGTAATTTTTATCAATATTTTCTTTTTCTTAGTGTATCATTACTTGTATCAGTCTTCGTTAAATCATTTACAATTTGTTTATAATAACTTCGTTTATGTTTATTTAATTTAACATTACATCTTAAAAAGAAAATAGTTTAGTAGACCTTAGTATCAGTTTGGGCCAGCAACATATTTTCTTTCTACAGAAAATCAAATGTCACACTTAATTGGCAATTACATGTTTTTGAGTTGGTAATTCCTCGGATTCTATTCAGGCTATAAATTTTAATTATTATACAAATGTCTAAAAATTTCTCTAAGCAGACACACTACCTGCAGTACAATTGTTTGCAAAATAATTTATATATATTGTTGTATATGTAGGTCTTCTGTCTCCAAAAAAAGACAACATCCATACTGAAATAAAAGACAATTAAGTACAATGTTGTCAACATGCTCTGGCAGTGTGTCTGCTTTCTGCAGAAATTACAACGGATTATGTAAAACTTTTTAAATCTATCAAAAAATTGCAGATTTCCTAGACTCTTGAAACAATTAATGAGTGATTAACGGTAGGATAAAATTCTTATATTTAAATCCATATATAATTGAAATTCCTTGGGAAAATAAAATCGTTTTTTTATGATCAATATTTCAATTGCAACATAACATAGAATAATACAAAAGAATACTGATAGTATCACAAATTTGTTAAAAAGTGTATTAAACGATTAACTTTATTAAACTCTAAACCCAGTCGCTGTAATCGATTGCACTTGAATCAATATTCACTTATTTGTTAATAAAAAAAAAGTAAACATGAAGGAATGCTAACTGATTGTTACACTACAGCGAACTAATTTAAATTATAATTACAAATAATAAATAATAAATTATATAATACTACACGGAGAAAAAAGCTTAGTAAACTAGTAATTTATTTAATATTAAAGTTCATTTATATACTTATTAGGAAATAATACCATATTTTATATTAATTTAGGAACATAACCAAAAAATAAATAATTTTGATATTTAAAGTACTAAAATTAAAACTAACAATTATAAAAATCATGTTTGGTGTATTTAAATTGACTCAAAATTAAGTAACACATTTAAATAAAAACAATAATACTAATAAAAGATATACACTTTTCTAATATACTGTTAATTTTATACAAAACTTAATGAAATACCTTTTTCTCGGTGTAAAACAAGTAAATAAAAGTTATATGTTTCTATAAACTTGATAATTTCACCATAAAATTGATAACCTTTCTTTTCATTCCTTTCGATTTGATAAATCGACTACCATCATTAGGATGAATTTTACAAAAGTATCTTTCAATCAACTCCATTGTAGCACTCAAATCTTTTGGATATGGTAAATTAAAAATGATGTACAATGCAAAACTCATCTCAACTGCTTGCAACAAATTTATGCAATTAATTACTGGTCGTCGTTGAAAATAAACAATGTATTCCTTCTTAGAATCGGAATGAACTGCAATGAATAATAGCAATTGTACGCTTATATAAAACAAATTGAAATTAATTAATGTTATATCTTTTAAATTAAATCAATTCATTGAAATTTACCATATTCTAAAATAAATGGAGATGTATTGGCTTCGTCCAAATTTTCAATCTGTAATAAATAAATATATAATATAGATATATAAATATGTGACTAACACATTTGTTTTGTTATTAAGGTGAAATGTCGCTCATTGGCTGACTTAGAATGAACATAACTTTCTTAACAATACATATCTTTAAATATATTGTAAAATAAAAAGTAATTTCAGAAAAGTGCAACGTACGTCAATAGTTAAACGAATTTTACTCATCTCAGAAAGATATCTTTTGGAAATTGATTTGAATCTAATATCTAAATAGTGGATAAAACCATTCCCAAAAGATAGCTTTCTGAGAAGAGTTGCAATATGTAAAAACTAATGTAATAAATTCTAAACTTGTTATTTTACAATATACTTAAAGGTATGTATTGTTAAGGAGGTTATGTTCATTCTGAATTGACCATCCTGTAACATTTCACCTTAAATAATAAACGTGCAATTACTTACTCCCGTGGAATTAATGAATACGGCTAAATTCTCGTTAAAATTGTATGATATATATTCCAATGCGTTCATAAATATAGGCATGTCTTTTGTTATTTTAACTTGAAAATTTTTTTTCAATCCTGAATTTAAAATTTCATTAGATTTTTCAATTAAATTTTTACCTAAATCACTTAAACTTTTATTGGTCAGTAATTGAAAATGCCATGATATTGTCTCTGACTTTAGTAAAATAGGCCATTCGGTTAAAATATCAACTACCGTAGGAACTTCATCTTTATCTAAAAAAGTTCTAATTTCTCTATATGCATCATTTAATAATGCATAGAACTGGTCATTTATTTGCTTGTTCGTAAAGCTATTCAATTCTTTCTTAAGAGATGCAGAAATGTCCTGCGAAACTGGCGGAAGCCAATTTGAACAACCAGCTTTAATATTACGTCGCTTTTTACTAACTGGTCCATCAGATGAATTTCCATTTTTATGTGACCTATTAAGATATGCATTTCTGTCCTCTAATTTTGAAGCAAGCGAATGGAATCCATCTCCTATTATAACTCCGTCTTTGTCAATATCTTTAAATGTTCTTGGATATCGATTGGCAATCTTTTCAGCAACATACTTAAATCCTTTTAATGGAATGCGCGTCCTGATTTCTCGCATTTGCTGAACTACGGCCTGAACTAACATACGAATATGACCACTGTCTTTTTCACCCCTTTCAAACGAATCTCTTGCTATTTTGGGAATATGTTCCCACATAACTTCAAAATTAATCCATATAGATTCATTATTACTAAAGTTCAGTACATCAACTTCATAAAATTGATCTTGTGCGTGCATTCCTGAAGAATTTAAGGAAGCAGATGGGTAAGCATCCATAATTTGAGAATCAGTTTCACTGGATGAAGTTTTTATTTGAAATTCATTTGTGGATGGTGTCCAAAATTCATTTTCTTTAAGTAAAATTAACGTTTCTTGCTTTAAAGCAAGTAGAATCTCGTCTTCAGTTATTTCTGTTCCATCATTTTCAGTCACTAGCATATGACCCGGAAATAACAACTTTTCAGAAGCTAAACATTTTATTAAGTAATTTTAGTATAAAATAAGTATATAAGTAATTTAGTATAAAATAAAATAAATATGTTATATTGTATATTATAGAAAGAAAAGAGCTGACATTTTTTTCATGGCATTCAATTATGTGGATTAGCATTACATATTATTGTTATTGAAAAATTTAATATATGTAAATAAGGAAATAAGTTTTACCTTTAGATATAAGCTCATCATATATTGTAGAATTATATTTATTAACTATGATAAATACTTTTTTCGTCCGATCTCCATTCCAAACTTTAAAAATAATTTTTGTTGTCTGAAAAAATATACTTTTGTGACTATGTTTTGGTGGAAAATAAATAAAATGTTATATTTTTTATTTTAATTATTGAAAAATACTTACACGATGATTTATGTTATTTTTTTCCAGACTTTCAAATCCATCCAATGTTGGAAAAGATAATAGTCCGGTTCTATTATATTGGCGCATGTCATTTTTTTGTTGTAGCACTAAGGTTTGTCTGGAAAAAGTTATTTATATATTTCATGAAAAACTTAAAAAGCATTTAATACTATTTGTCAATGTATAATTATTACACAACATATTCCTTTTATTTCTATATTACATCTATAGTATATTACCAAAACATTATTTGCAAAACATAATAACCAGTACAACTGATTTCTTCAGTACAGTTGAGTTAATTATGATCGACTTGCATGGAAATGATTGCATCTCATACACATATTAGCGTAGTTGATGAAATTATTATAAGGGATGTTAAGTTATTTATCAATATAATAGAAACATTAATTCAATTATATAAAACATTCAGTTATCTCCTTAAATATAGTTGCGTGCGAAAAAAAATCTTTTTTTTCTTTTCATTATTTTATTTGCCTTCAATTTTAATGTATTTGTGAAATTTCTCCTGTGCAGCTAAATTTCTCCAAGTTAACACTTTTCCTTACTGTAAGCATTGCAAGAGTTCCTCGTGGCGTGCTTTATTCCTATCTTCTTGTACTTCTATCATATATTTAATTGTACTTTGATAATTTTCCATTTGTCTTTGAATTCTTTCTTCGTGTAATTGTAACGATTCATTAATACCCAAAATGATTGAGTCAAAGGACATCTCAGGTTGCTCTTGTTTCACATAAACCGCTGTAATAACAAATTAAAAATAAATTATTGATTAATAGTATAGAGTATTATTGTTTTTGTCCATTATAATTTATTTAATCTATATTAATTAAAGAATTATATAATAATATGACAAGTGCATTTGACTTTTAATTTAACACTAAAAATATTTTAAAAAAATAAACACAATAATTCTATTATTATTTATTGTTTTAACCTAAATATAGAAATTATGCTGTTACATATTAACCTACAATATTTGTAACATTTAGTATTACTGTACCAGGATTATCCATTATAATTAATCTATTATCCAATTTATACATCAAAGGATTTGAATGGGTAGTGAAGAATTCAGAACACTTAATACCATCATTGAAACATTATTTCGACAATTAATATTCCGTATGTATATTTGTTGTGTTTCAAAGCCTCTCTCGTTCAATTTGTCTTGTTACCGTTATGTTGGTAGTCTTGTTCCTTTTATCTGTGAATGCTTTGACATAAATGTGTGAATGTGTTACGTGAGTTTATATACACATTCAAATGACTTTCTTCCTCAATTTCAATTTTAGCACTATAATTTATGTTTAACGTTAGCAGTTTTAGGAATTAATGATACTTTGAATGTTAAGGAATAAGAAATTCTTTTCAATAAATTAAACGTATCCAAGAAGATTAATTGTAAAAATAATTTTTTCATAACATTTCTATTTCACTTTAATAAAAAGTATATTCTTTATTTGATTGTTTTCTTAACTGTTGGAATTATTCAGTTGTATAAAATGTTGAAATATTTTGTTATTAAATGAATAAATTTGTTCAAATTTTTAAATCTATTAAAATAAGTTAGTTGTGCTGATAATTTACTTTTACGTTTCTTGATTGTGTTAGCCTTTTCTGGACATAATTATGTTTATAATTATTTTGAATCTCTTTTGATTTTATTTCAAGAGCTCTTTTTATTTGGCTGGAAAGCAAGTGTGCATATCACTGACAAAAGATGCAGTAAAATTCCAGTATTGATCGCTGTAACAGTGCCAGCGATTACTGGAATTTTACATGTTGTTTTGGGGAAACACAGTTCTATGTGTGAATTCACACGGGAAGAAAAAACGCCATTACAACAAATAGCTTCAATGTTTTGTTTTTTGGTTGATTAACAGATTGATATCACTGCAACGTTAAAACAAAGTAATAGAATCAATGGCAATCTGATGTTAAATTAACAATGCATTAACATAAAAATAACATTTTTATGTTAATGCATTGTTAAAGAAACAAACGTTTTCACATATAGACTGTATTTTCACAAAGCAGTATAAAAAATTTATATATATTTCTACTGTTTTTATAGGGATTAATATTGAAACTTATATTTTAATTAAAATATTCTTTTACACAAATCGTTTTATATTTAAATTTATTTATATATCAAATTTTACATTTAAAACATAAAACATATTATTTAAATATTAAATAAAATTCGAAGTTTTTATGACAAATCTTTGTAATTGTCATATTATTAGTCATATTAGAGAAATAATTAGAATGCTGAATATTTTCGTCCTGTGGTTTAACATATTTCAATTTGCGCGCCAAAAAACTTGAAACTATTGTCTTTGCAGAATACTTTTGTTCCCGCGCACGAAAATATTTTACCGTTATAAAATAATGGAGAAAAACATCGAATGTTGTAAATATTTTTAGCAAATATATTCAGCATAAATTAAAAACAAAATATTCTCATATGTGGAACAAAATGTATTACTTTTTTTTGCTGTTTTGTTACTTTATTCATAAAACTCGTACTCTTGATAACATAAAATAGTTTCATTTCACACTCATAAAGCATCCTGTTTATATAAATAAAGAATAATAGAATATTTTTATGCCAAATAGAATTTCTATTCATTCATTTCCTTTTAATAAAATGTCTACTAAGTTTAAAAGAAAAAATGTTAATTTTTATAAGGGTGTATTTTTTTTTCTACGTACATATGCAAACGTAAACATTGAATATCCTAAAATGTTGACCGCGTGTGAAAACATTCTAAAACGAATACGTTACGAATGTATGTAAACATCGTTATTGTCTCCTCTTTTACGTATCAAAGCTTTAAAGGTTACATATACATAAGTATAAAAGTATATAAAAAAACATCCATTTTCTCAATACCTATAACTTTTCCTCTGCATTTAGTTCCATCTTTCTAAATCTCTACACGACATTTTTAAAACCTTTTTCACTCATCATTCCAAAACTACATTGTAAAAAAGGCGTTGAAATAAGAAAATCTATACTTATATTGTTAATTACAACCAATTCAAATTTAACAATGATTTTGTCTTCCAGTCAAATTAATCTACAGTAATAAAAAACAACACTTTACGGTGTTATTTTTGATATATTAAGGTCGCATTTTTATCAGTGCACACTGAAAGTAAAAGTGATAGTAACTTTCAAAACTTTTTATATCAATTTAGGGATATCTTCGATAAGTGAAAATTTTATTATTAAAAATATTAAAAATGGTAATTATAACATTTTTTTCAACTAAAGGAATAATTTGAACAAAAAGCTATTATATAATTTTGAAAATTTACTATTATTTATAATAGAATTATTAACGTTTTTAACAGTTTTGAAATTGGTATAAAAATAGTAATTTATATTATTTCTTTTTCTTCTGTATAAAGAAATAGTGAAATACAATCGATTCATACAATACAATCTTTTAACATTATAAAATAAACTAATACGATAACTTAAAATCAATTATATGCCATACATATAATTTTTATAAAGATTGAAGTATCTTAATAATCAAAACAAAATTCTGCAATTGTAAAAGCAAAATATATTACAAAAATAGATCATAGGACTATGGATTTGTTTACATTTAATAAATATGGTATTTTCGAATTTAACATAAATGACTAAACATATTATGTTTTTAGAAAACAAAGAAAAATCGATATAAAAATATTATATTGTTGTCATCTACAACATCGTCCTTGAACATTTAATATGAAAACAACAAGCAAACATCCCTAATAGCGCATAACATTCAAATGATATTTTTGAAAATAAAAATATTTTCCAAACATTGAAATGTCCGCACGATTATATTTTCGTAATATCTCCTAAATATTTTGTAATATTTATGTAACATTCTATATTATTAGTGCTGTTACTATTGTACAATATTCTATAAACATTTTTAAATATAAACGGAGTATAACATAAATATACGGTAGACATTTCAATATTTAAAAACAACTTCATTTTATAAATATTTTTTGCTATTAGGGCATTGTCCAGAGGACGACGATCCGTTTAAGACGAATTACATGGCAGTCGATGCCGACGGTAAACTTTCGAATGTGGCGCTCGCGGTGACGCATTGGCGTACTTGATGCGGCCATTGGTCCGCGCCTGTCGAAGCGTCAAACTGGATCCGTTTGTGACGAAATATGCGCGTGAACGTAACGCTGCCGAAGAGTGGCCGGCGCGGACGTTGTTTTCGGTCCTGTTACGGAATTCATTCGTGGCGGTCCGCGTGCTAAAAAAAAAGTCGCGTCCCGAAAACGGTTCCCGACGAGACTCGTCCTCGGGCGCGCCTCCGAGGTTAGGTTGATCGCTGCCGCGACGCGAAACGATGAGCAGCCACGACGACGCGGCAACCAAGGGCTTCGCGGGTGCAACTAATAATAGTAAGTGGCGATGGGACATTGGCGCGGAAATTCCGCGTATGTTGGCCCGAATGCCGAGGCGTTGTCGAAATAGCAAACACGGCTGACGACCGGCTAAACTCGGCCATTCCTTCTCCCCTTCATTCAGTTGATTCAGTTTCTCTGGAGCCCACGAAACCCAGCAGGAAAATGGAGCGCCGATTAATTCCAACGACATAAATGATTTCTTTGCCGCGCCGTGACGTACGCGCGAAGGCTATTTTGCGGTTTTCATCTTTTTTCCCTTCCGCTCTCTGTGTCGCTCATAAGTGCAGATGCAACGCGAATCGCATTTTAAAGAGACTTTGGCATTCTCCCTCGGCCCACCTGGGCCCCACATGTGCCTCGGTTCCGTGGTTTCATGCTTCATTTGTTTTGGTTGGGCCGCGCTCTTCTGATTTCTGTGGTTTACGAGACTGCGATTGTTTTGGTTTTTTGTTACGCGGAAATCTGCGACTGATATTGACCTTCGTTTGTTTGTTTGTTTTTTCTTTTTATTTTCGTTTACATTTTTTTTTACTTTTAATGGTACGTTATTCCGTAGTATGAGGTATTATGGTTTGGACGTGAAAGAGTGTTGTAAGTGATCAGTGATTTTAATAGTGGGTGGTAATTACTGAAAATAAAGACTGATTTAAAAAAAAAATAGGATAGGATATTTAATCGTTGCTAAATAAGGCGTTTGACTTGTTTATTTTTTTTTATTTAATTGCCTTCTGCAAAAAAGTAAAATTTGTTTTAAATACAATGATTCTTTCTTTATTTATATTTTTTTAAACAAACTCACGGTGAAAGGTTTTTATGTTTTATACAGTTCTGCAAGTATTTCACCACAATGTTAGCAAATTAAGTTTTTCTCCAAAGTATAACGTATCATTTTCTCTGAAAACTGCATTTTCCTGAAATAAGTATTCTACTTCAACATATTTTCTATGTGCTCTGTTATTATAAAGTGACATTGTTTTTGAAGAGTTATTTGAAAAAAAAACGACACAGTTAATTATAGTTATTTACATATTTAGAATAATTTGGATGTTGAATGTTTACTTCTTTATACCAAGAATGCAGGTGTTTCTCTTACTGGAAAAATTGCATAACTTTTGTTTGAGTTGAATTAACCATGACTGATGAAAATTTAATTCGCATTAAATAGTTGCAAAAGATTTTTCTACAAATTGTGTCTATAATGAAGTTTACTGTACGCATCAGCAAGAAATTCATAGTTGCAAAGAATTTTTGCAATAGGTTGTTTTTATGGTTGGATCATTAGTTACAATTAAAGCATATCAGTTTTTATTGTTAGTATATTTTACAGCCATTAGAATTGAAAAGGACTTAATAATGCAGTATAAATGGGGATCAATTCAATGATGGCGATGTATAGTTTATATTATAAAAATAGGTTATTAATTTTATTATTAAAATATTGCTTATTTTTTGTTTCAGCACTCTTATACAAATTTTGAATAATCCCAAGTTTACATAATGCTTCACACTGTCAAACGAGTTATTAGGATTATGACAATATGCATACTTAAGACTTGAGTTGAAGAAACATTATACAGGTATTCTAACTTAAGATGCACATGTTATTAGATTTACATTTGAAATAATCATATTTAGAAAATATACCAAAGGCTAGTAGATAAACTTCTTAGGTGTATTTATGTAATATAAACATTTTGATTATGAAAAACTTGTAAGATTGCAGAAAATTATTAATTTTAATATTTAGTGCTGAAATTATACATGTATAAAGTATCATATATATAAAAAATAATTGTAATACATTGTTCAATAGAATTTAATTTTTACAGTTTATTATTAAAGACAGAAATTCACTGATAATTTATATTAAAGTTGAACAATGTTTCGTTATATCTTATAACTTTTAGTAATTTATCAAATTATAGGAATGAAATGTACAAAACAGTGAATGTTTTATTATAATGAATATATATTATTTTAAGTTTGTAAAAACTGATTAATATATCAATAAATTTCATTACATCAGTTTGTTATCTTTAAGGAAGGAAGAAACACAATTGTTTAATGAATAAAGAAGATATTAAAAAAGTGACAGTAGCCTTGCTTCTCTTCAATATTACTGTAAAGTCTAGGCGATTCATTTTCTTTTTATTTTATCTATTACATGAGCTATTGAATTAAATTCAAAGTAATTTTTTCACGCAAACAGAAGAAAAGCAGTCATTAATTTTTTTTACTGTTAAAAAACTTAAGTGTATTATGAAATGAAATCTAATATCAATGAAAATATATTACAATTTACTATTACTTAAACTCAATGAAAAAATATAATTTTTATTCAAATAAATGAATCCTATCGTTCATTAAAATTTAAATTTAAATTAAGTAAAATTAAGTTTAATATTTAAGTAAATAAAAGAGAATATTCTTCATATATAAGATATATTTTAAATATTCCAAATATTAAACTAATCACATAAATTGTTATAATAGTAGATAGGTTATGTATGATACACATTTATTTAATAGATATATAATTAAACAATTTTTTACAGTAATGACTTCTATGCTCAATTGTTAATTCATTTACTTCTTAATACCCTTCTGTTTTTGGTAATATTATTTGTTATTTATAGGTTCTCAGGCTTTAATTTACTTTTAATTTATCATATTCAATATATTTTTACATTATTTAACATATTTGTTCAAGAACACCTAATTTCTTAATAGCTTTGGAATTTTTTTTAATAACTATCTTTGATATAAAAATGATTAATAAATGTTATATTTATCTATCGGATGTTGTAGTTGCAGAAATTAGTTTTTTAATTTCATTTTCCATTCGTCATACAGTCATTCTTCAACTGTGCTTCATATAAAATAGTGCTCTAAAGTATTTTTCTGTGATTGATTTTTATCCAACAAGTAATTATTCAATATTTTAATTATATTTTCCCTGTAAATTCCTTTTGTATTAAATTAGATTGCAGTTTGTTAACGTGGCAGTGAAGAAAATATTTTAAATTTTATTAAATTGTCTTCTTTTGTGACATTTTTATCATTTTGTTCCTTTGTATTATATAATATATTCATTCCTTAGCATGAATAACAAAAGATTAATTGAAAAATATAAGTGTGGATATATAAATGTGTTTTTATCGTTAAATATATTTCAATTTCATAACAAAATTTTCAATTGTTATAGGATTTCACAATGAAAATGAGCTTTTCATTATCTTCGCTGCATCCCTCTAATGATCATGTAGAGGGTTCAAAGCAGGCGAAAGTAAGAGTTGATAGACCCTATAATAGCCTAACCAAGAAAAGGTATACATTTTTATATAAATAATTATTGCATGCAATATTTTTAATCAATCATCATTTTTTTATCATTCTTAAAAAGTAAAGGTTAATGCGAAGTTGCAGTTGTTAGATAAAATGCGCGCGCATTCGCGCTAAATATAAATGCCAAGAGAAGATGAATTATTCATATGAACTGATTTTTAAGCAAGAAATTTTAGTAAAATAATAATTTATTGTGCTTATCAACAAACAATTTTAAAGGCTATTATTAGGCCTGTAGGATATACTATAATTTATTCTAATCTTATTAAAAAAATATAAAATTACAATTTATTTTGTAAAGATAAATTTAAATAAACATGTTATATTTATTTGATATGTCTGTATAATATATAATTAAAGAAGTAAAAGTAAATAATTATAAAAAAATTAAGATAGTGAAAACTTATTAAAGAAGAATGGAACTATTTTTAAATGAGTTAAAGCTTTTAAAAACTGTGGAATGTAATGCTCAAAATAATGAACATAATCCACCTGGTGTGGATGTGTTAAAATTAAATATTTAATTTAATCATATGGAATATATTAAATAAATAAATAAGTGTTCAATAATTATATGTTTAATATAATGGAGTAAATGGATAATTAACTTTTATTTTAAAATTTTGTTGTTTTATATGAAGTTCTTATGTTATTATAATTCTCAAAGTTCAAGTCAACTTTAATCTAAATTTAAATCGTGTGTCCGCATGCGAGCTTTTACATTCCATATTCTAGTAAATCTTGTTATGTTCTTGTTGTTTTAAGTATTTTAACCCTTTTAAGATCAGTTTCAGTCTTCTAATTTAATTCGAAACACTTGGTCATATTCTTTTTTCGTTTCAATAAATAAACTGTATCAGATTGCTACTATTTTAAGCAAGAATGTTTTTAGTCTAATTTATTACGGTTACTAATTTAAAATGAAGATATAATTAAATTGATGATATTTCTTTTTACACAGAAAAGAGCCAGAAATGCAAGAGTATCAGCGAGTCTTCGCAAACCAAGAAGACGGCAAAGATGACTTTTGGGCAGCCATTCGCTCGAACTATGATTATATTATGGATACTAATTTAATCGATAGTTGCAAGGTATTATTTAATATTGTCTAAAGCAATTATAATAAATATATTGTCATCTAATTTTAATAAATTTAAAAAATAATTTTAAGTTATGTATGTATGAAAAATATGGATTTGCTCTTGGGTTTTATGGAGCAAAACACAGTTTGCCTTTGTAAAGAGGAAAAGAAACCACCTCTCATTATTAAAACACCATTTTGTTCCATTAAGATGTTAACTTTTTTTGGATGCAAATTATTTATCATATTGATATATTAAATAATTGTGTAATTTAATTAGAAGTTTAAGGATGTGTACTTATTATTGCTTATTATATATTTATTTTCATTCGAAATATTATATTAATTTTATTGTTATTTAGGAAGCGAATCCGGAATTAACATGGGACGAGAATGATGTATCTACACTTTCATGGGGCTTAAAAGAACTGAACTGCCAATTTCATGAACTTTACATATGGCTAAGAGACTTACAAGAACTGGTTTATTCCAAAGAAGAGAACTTATTAGATAAGAATCTTCGCGCGGTAATTATATTAAAATTATCACAAATAATGAATTTTGTACATACAAAATATCAAAGATAAGGTTTATAAGAATTTATCATGAAATAAGTACTTGTAGCGACAATATCAATATTGTACTTTATTGTACAATATTTGTACTTTAGTTTCTAAAAAAAATAGTTTGTGTTTTGTAAAGTGTATCAATTTACTTCTATATATCTCAAATTATATCATAAATTTTTTAACTATTTTATAGACTCACATGGAGGAATTGCGTCGTAAGGCATACAGGAAAAGATTGTTTAATGAACAAGCTGAAAAACTGATATCACGTGCCCCAGAGCTTAAAGATGAAGTCGTATGGCGAGTTGATCATTTGAATGCAAAATGGGAATTAGTTGAACAAATTATGGCACCTGTTTCTCGTCCTGTGACAGATCAACAAGATGTCTCTGCAGGTACGATTTATAAGTCATAACTGTCTTTTAAAGAAAAAAAAAGTGGAAATATTTTTACTTGATCAAATTATTTTTTCATGTATTTGAATTACGTTGGTCTACTTAAGATTCAATTCACAATAGTTTTTAGTATTTCAATGAGTAAATTATTTAAGAATTTAAACAAAGTATATTTGGTTGAGATATCTAGTCAATTTTAGCTTTGACAATAAATTTGTAATTAAGTATATAAAGTCGAGACCTCTTAATTAATTATGTCATACAAATACTTTGTGTATACATACAAAAAGTTTATGTACACATAAAAGTTGGGTTGATAATGTTTCAAGTATATATGTTGTCTTTTTTATTAAATAAAAAATTTGATTGATATTTGTATAATTCATTATAAATTTATAATAAAAAAAAAGTTTTAAATTTTATTATAACATTAAATTATTAATATCATTTATAATTTAAATAATAACATGAAAGCATACATGTAATTTTCTATAATAATAAAAAATAGCTGAATAATGAAAATTATAACTTGGAATTAGAATTGATAATTGTATGTGTACATATAAATTCTATTATATGATGATCATTGAACCTAAAATTATTTTTAGATTCACAGTTCATTAAACTTTTCATTACCATGTGTAGGTATGTTGTTTTGTTTTGAGTGAAAAGAAAAGTAATTACATACAAGTTAGTATTTATACGCAGAAAATTAAAATTAAAGTTACATGGGTTTATACAACATAATATTGTTAATTAAGATAATCTGCATATTGTAAACAAATTTAATATACAACAGACTTTGTTGGTTATAGCAGAAAACTACATTATCTCTCAGTTCCCTGTATAAAGAAAAATTAATAATGATTGGTGTAATATTTTACACGCTATTATTTAATTATAGCATAATATTTAATTTATATTATTTAATTTTACTTTATTTATATATCTTGAGAAAGGAAAGTTATCATGTATTTGTATACAATATCGAAAGTTTTAAAATGATATATATGCTCCCATCTACCTGTATCAATACGAACAAATAATTGTTCCTATTGATACAGGTAGATGGCGCCATATATAACATTTAACAACTTTCGATGCAATACCAAAATAACGAAGGTAATGATTGAATTATATGTATATTTGATTTGTTCTTTTTTACGATAGAAGTTATTTATTGTTTAATATCTAAAAGTTAAAATTATTCTTTAAAAATTTGTAATTGTAAAATTAAAAAATTAGAAACTAATTTGAGAACACTCGGAGAAAAAAATTTCGATTTAATATATAATGTGTGGTCGGTTTTTTTTTAATTCCATAATTATTATTATTCTTTAATATACTTTAAAAATGCAGCAAACAGAAAAACGGTGTTTTTCAAGAATTTTATCAGAAAATACACTAAATCGTGCAAAAAATAGGTCACATATGTTTTTATGAATATCACACATATTACAAAATAAGATTACCTACGCTTTGACGTGTTAAAAAAATAAGCATTGATTTTTGTATTTTATCTTCTTTTTTTAATTAAATTAAGTTTTAAGATAGAAATAAGAGTACAACGAAGTGTTCTTTATCGAACATTTTCGTTATAATTTACACGGAGAAAAAAATCATGCAAAATTTTTTGTACATCGTTAAGTAAAATAACATTAAAAAAATGTCAAACAAAACACATAATCTGCAAAGTGTAACAGTTTTCATTGTTTTTAGTGTTGTGATTTTCAGTGAAACATACCAACTTGCAAATATACAACAACGTTTTTATACACAATTGCTGTAGTATACTTCATATAAAACGATTAGTAACTATTGACATGTTCAATTAAAAATGTATGTTTAATGCAATCATATCCTTTTATACTTGGCATACTGTTCATTTCATTTCCAACCATAAAATATGTTTAGATTAAGTGTATGTATGCTAGTAGCTACGAAACAATTTTTTTTTCTGCGCAGACTTTGAACATGAAGTTAAATGCTTGAGAAAGTGGTTGCGAGAAATGGAAGCACGTCTTCAGCCGTTGAGTTTACACGTTGATTGGACCAGGACCGAACTGGAGGAAAAGGCTGTGGCACATATGGTAAGTGATCTCTTATAAAAGTTAAAGTTTCTATTCAAATTGTTATATTTGTAGCAATTACTGGCGCGGAAACGTGCACTTAAATTTGAATACATCCAATACTCCTTGCATTTACGTAATATCGCTGTAAAACATTTTAAAACGGTCGTGCATTTCAGTGTGTAATTTGTAGGGGGGAAAAAAGAGAGGGAGAGGGAGAAAGAGAGAGAGAAAAAAAAAGAAACAAATAACATGTGGAGCGTATTCGTTGTCGGCACAATTGAAGCAGTATTCTTGAGATTTTCCGAACGACTTTTCATATAAATAATCGCGCACACGTATTTTCTGTACATACGCGCAATATTTATTTTCCAAATAATTGTGCAGGCCAATTGGCATTCTGGAATTCGCCGTGTAAGCACACGTGAATATTTAAACGTCCACTTTATTGGATGGTTCTTTCACTAGTTGCATAATATTTTACAGTCTAATACACTACGGCTTATTCCATTTCGCGATTTTTCTACATTTATCTTATCACGTATTGAGACGACCGTTATAACTTTCTTAAGTCGTGCATGATTTAACTATATTATCTTTGAATAAAGGATATTATAGCAGGAACATTATAAGAGTACGCGAAAATCGCATTTCCAGCGTCGACTCGAATTATAGGTTTTTGATGTTTAACGTCTCTTTAAATGGTTAATATCTGCGCAAATGGTGGCTATTTATTTATTCACAATACGTTTAATAGCTTATGAACGAAGTTCGAAAGTAAAATAAGACTATAATTCTTAATATGACTATAATGTTCATTCGGTGTATTTAATTTTCAATTATACGCATTAATTCTACCACTTTCGTTCATTTCATTACATTAAATAGTTATAGTTATTTTTCTTTACAAATTTATTTTTCATAACTCGTAGGCATATTTCGCTTGTAAAATGTAATGGGTGTTGCCGGGCGAACGTAATTTATTTTAAAAGGGGCGAGGGTTTGCCTTATGGGTAATATGATAGATTCGAAATCTTTTAAGGCGATACGGGTTGAAGTTTTAGAAGTGCCAAATTTTTCTGCTATTGCCCGTCACTGATGATTTCCAGATGTGCACATTTGAACACACACATATATACATATATATATTTAGATTCTGATTATTTTCCACTAAGATTTTAAAATTGTTTTGACACAGTTTACATTGTAATAGTTTGTGATGATTCTCTGATGAGCAAGGTCAATTGTTTACCAACATTTCTATTCAGTTTACAGCATCGAAATGCAATCAGGGTCTATAGTTACTAGTCCATTACGGTTAACTTTACAAAACATCTTTACACCATATCTCCTCGGTTTAACTGTAACTTGCTCTAGGAGGCATCAATCATAGAACATCTTGACGATCCTATTCTATGGCGAATATTTTTTACACAAAGGATATATGCGTAATTTAAAACACCCTGCATTAACAAGTATATATGCATCATTAATCATTGATATTGGAACGGCCGATAATATCTGTTTTTAGGTTTTTTTTTTGAACCCATGAGTCAGTTGGACAAAAGTACTCAATTGATCTTTATTGTACACTTTTTTCGTTCTACACAATTAAACCTCTCCACCCTTCATTTCTTTTTTAATGTATTACGAAAACAAAACATTTTGTTCTTGAATGGATTAATTTAGAATGGAAATGTTCAATGGCAATTTGAACTTTTGTTTAATTGTTTTCTGTTCACGTATCAATCGTACGTTACTTAAGTTTATTATTCTGTAGAGCCTTTATATATATGTATTTTGTAATATAAAAAAAAAAAAAAATTACAGCGATAGATTTACTTGGAGTATATTTGCTTACAAGTGAAGGGAGGGTACTGGAGTATATTATAATATAGTTATATTATAATATGTTCTGTATATATATAATATAGTAGTATAATAGTGTAATAATATAATAATACTAGGCCAGTACTGTTTAACTAATGGCACTCGGTTGGTTTCGAAAATAACTATTTCATTCATCATGTATGAAAAGTGACCTTTTTCTACTGGTATGAATTATACTAAATTTCACTACCTTTTTTTCTGCGTGTATCCATTCAGTCATCTTCCTATAGGGGGGGGGAAGTATCATAATATAATTGTTCAATATATATTTCACAACATTAGTACAGTATAATTTGTTATAATACAAGTATATCTTATCGTTACAATGGTCTATTCTTCTACAGTTTTAAATATGAATATACGAACGTGACCTTCGCTCATTACACATTTTTCATTACCTGTCTTGATAACAATGCAAGTAAGATTATGGTTTAAGTTTTTCCGTACGACTTCCATATCTTCTACCTCCCGACTTACTTTTCATCGTCTTAATTTTTTGTTTTGTTTTGTTTTTTGTTTGTTTTTTTTTTTTTTCGTCTAGAATCATTTTAACGCGAGCTTACTTTGCGATGCGAAATGTTTTGACCAGTCCACCCGTAAGTCGTAATACGAATTTCCAGTAAAGACCGAAGGGTTAGACCGACTGTTTACTGAAGTCGTTCTAAAAAATTTTCACGTAATACCACGTTGAGCTATGGCGAGGGAGATCCCTCGCTATCTACGGAGCTCGTAAAAGTTTTATAGTCTACTGATGAGGGGTTAAGTAACGATTGCATTTTCAATGCGGTACCCGGTAATACACAGCAACCTAACAATAGTCTTATCTTAACTTCCAATATGTTATCGTCAAAAGTGCACGGCGAAACAGTTGGCCCTTTTCCCCGGTCTGTCCCCGGTTTGTTTACCACTCAAGACTCTCGCGCCGTCTCTATTATTCTTTATTAAAAGCAATTGCGATAAATTAATCGACGCTTAGCGATTAAAAATGTTGCGTTTTGTTTTAATGCACTTTGCGCGCTCGCTTTGCCGTATAAATTCAATCGGCCCCGTTATTACACATTTAACGATACTTTCATTTTAATCGCCCCGGCCATTTCTCCGCAATTATAATTATCGCAATATCATAAAACAGCTTGTATTACTTATAATAATCACGATTTTTATTTATTATTAAACGCCCGGCGATATTTACGGACTTATAAGTAGACTTTACGATAATTATCAATGAGGTGCATTGAAAAATGCCCCGCAATCATTTATCCATCCCCGTACCCAAAACAAAAAAAAAAAATACCTCGCACGTATAAATAACATGTGTTTCGAGGCTCTATCTATTTTATTTACATAATACGACACCACCATATCTCAATTTCCTGCCGCCGTATCAAACGCTCGTAATCACTTCCCCCCCCCCCCCCCCCCCCCCCCCC
>JABFPN010000981.1:0-34993 GCA_022817305.1 Leptoteleia sp. ZL-2020
GTGTGACATTTATTTTAGGTTTGCTGATTAGTAATTTAATTATAAATAATAACTAAACAATAATAATTAATACTTGTAAAAGTTGTGTTTTACATTAGTATTTAATGAAAACGTGTTCATTTACTAAATTTAAAGCAAATTAAAAAAAGCATTCTCTGTTCCAAATTATATGTACATAAACAATTTATTTTAGATTTCATATGATACGATGACGTTATATTGGTGGATGCATTGGTTCTGGGTAACTGCACATATAGCTGGTAAGTTATTTAATATAACCATTTTTACAAAAAGAAGTTACTTGCAACACAGATGAAGGTGAAACTAATGTAATGTATCTAATCTTATATAACGCAAATGCATTTGCACACCAAATAAGATGCAAAAACCAGTTTTAAATGTAATGCATTTACGTGTGATTGTGTCACGGATTAAGACAAAAAATGTTATTTATATAACTTCATGGAGACAAACAACTATTAATTAATGTCACAATGTAATTTAAAATTTCACAATTACTTTTTTATTGCAGGTTGCACAGTGATCGGAGTATCGTCACCGACAACTGAAAATTTATTTGAAAATGAAACTGTTACAACAATGGAAACCATTGTTACAAAACAACAGAGCTTCCCAATTGCCAAGGAATTAGATTATTCTGACACAACAAATGTAGTGCCCCTGAACAGGCATGTTCCTCCAACAGTCGCTGGAATCAACACTGTAAATTCAAATAATCGAACTACAGATAACATATTTGAAAATGTGACGCAACTTTATTCTGAAAGCAAGTCTAATGAAAATACAGGGTAAATACGATGAATCATTTTGGAATACTCTTTAATTTTTATTCTGCACATTTTAATAGATTAACAATGATGAAATGTGAATGATGTGAACAATAGATGTTTGACATACAATTTAGTATTTATTATTATATGCAAAAATGTTGAATTAAATTATATGATTATTTTTGAATATACAAAAGTCTTCAAAGACTGTATCGTATTTATAGAATTTAGTTAAAATTTATTCTAATATGTGTTGAATATAATTTATAAATATCACAACAAATCCTTATTTAATGCAAGAATTTTAATAATGTTCTCGGTTACAATTTTGTAATATAATCAAAAATACCCTTGTAGAAAATAATTTTTGAGTACTCTTTTATACAAGGGTATGGTGTTTTATAACTAAGCATTAAAATATTTTCATTATTTTACAGAACATTTTCTAAGACACACAGTAATAAAAAGGAAATAGAAATGGTAGCGCGAAAAAATACTAGCAGAATCATTAAAATAAAAAATGAATCAAATAGAAATTTGAATGTATCTCGCAACCTCAATTTGACGGTTATGCCGTTGAATGGAGCGAGTTCAAGAGAGAAAGGCGGATTGAGCAATACGAACAATTTCAAGATATTCAATGGTTTAACAAATAATTCCAATAATCAAATAAGTGAAAAGTATACTGAAAAATTATTAGTCGAATCTGTCAGTCCAACAAGTACAGAAGGTATGATTAAATTTTTTCATTCCATTTATGTACATATACATAAGTTTTTCTTTTTTCAAGATAATAATAATTTTTGGAAGAAAACAAGTTTAAGTTTAGTAAGAAGGAAAAAGTGTGTTTTTGTTTGGTATTATTTAATCCTCGAAATAAATTTGTAATCAATTCAACGTCACGTTGAATGAGATAAATAACAAACATATGTATCCTCTCATATGATGTTTATGATATAAAAGCAAATTCCTTATAAAATTTGAATTTATAAATTAATATAACACCTGTTTAATCAACAAATATGATGAGAATAACTTTATGTAAATATTGTAAAATATGTAATATAATTTTCATTTAAACAGAATTATATGATTACAATGTTCACAGTACACTATAAGCTCCCATTTTCGCCATTCTCATTTTCGTTTTGCTCTCATTTTCGTCAGATTTTATTCCTCAATTTCGTCGGAAATGTTCCGTTTGTTTCGTTATTGTAACGCTATATCCAGTTCACTGTTTAACCGATAATAACTGAATATCGATGGCGGGAATTTTAAACATGCTTAATTCATTAATAATTGCATACAGTTTAAGGCAGGTTACAAGGAAACAATCAAATAGAAATAGAGTTTTTGGTCTCAAACAGAACGAAAATGGGAGCTTATACTGTATATTGTTTTTTTTATATTTATATAATATACATAACATATATAAGAATATACACAGTATATTCTTAATAATGTTAAAAATAAAATTACATTTAAAAATAAATGTAATTCACTTTTACTATAAGTGGATATAATGATTACACTCATACAAAACCTATTTCACTCATTACAGAATCATTAAGATCAAACAGAGCTAGAGGTACATTATTTACAATAAGCCTTCAAAGGGATCAAACACATTTGGAAAATAACTTTTCCAAATTAAGTAATAGTAATGAAGGAAGTCCAGTGGGAATGTATAGTAATAATGGCACTAGCCCAACAGATATCGCTATCATTACTTTAAGCTGCTTAGCTACTGTAGTTTTAATATGTACAGCTGGAAGTCTTGGGTTCATAATGTACAGGTATAAATATTATTAATTATTATATTAATTAATTTTTTATTTTCAAAAGTTTTATCGATAAATACATCAGCGTACATTTATTTTGGTTACATTTACGATTAAAAATAAATGTATTGATGTTCTCATTAATAGCGTAATTATCATTAACACTTTATTATTATTAATTAAAAACATTTTATTTATAGACGGAAGTATTTAAATCCACCACAAACGTTAAATAGCGACAAATGCAGCAATCCCGATAGTTCTGGATATATCGATGATTCGACAATGCGGGTAAATATGTTTACTTTAAAAAGTTGAACTGCTTAAAGAATATTTTATTTTCCTATTATACTTGTATTTATATGCAATTTATTTGTTTATATTATATAAAATATTTGCTTATAAAATAATACTTGCTAATAATATAGTTGAATGATTAATGCTATTTCTAAGTTTAGTACACAATTTAACTTTGTATTGTTTTATTGTAGGACAATTCTGAAGAAATGTACAGTTTGGATAACGATTCGTTTCTAAATTCATTAGAAGCGATGACAATACAGAATTACTGGACAGATAGTGTAAAACACACTAAACTGTGACTAATAAAATTACAATAAGCTGATAATTATAATTTATCAGCATAAGACATGTTGATGCGTGTAAAATTTTTTTTAATAACAGTAGGAACTAAGCATTTGTAATCATTTGAATGAATCAAAGTTGCAGTCAATTGCAGGTAATCTTGCTTTCAGCTTTTTCCTTGTTGAAAATAACTAGTATACGATCTTATATAGAATCCTAAATAAAAATTAGCAATTGCAAATTAATTTTTATTTCATATAAGTAATTTTACATTTCTTTAATACAATAAATCCTACATAAAATTTTATATAGAATCTTCTACGAGAATTCTCATTAGAATTGCACATATTGTATATATTTATATATAATTCTACAGAGAATTGTACTGTTAAGAGCTGTGTATAAGATCGTATATATCTTACACAAGATGTTTTACAAGATCATATATCGGATCTTATGTAGGATACTTGAATATGATTTTTATTTGTTGAATCATGAAGAAGTATACTTAAGATTATGTATAACTTCACAATTGCAAATTTTTAATCATGGATTTTATTTGGTATTTTATATAACAAATTTTCAACAGGATTTTAATTTCTATTTCTAATAGTTTATACATTTTTATATTTATTAACAGATTTTAAACATAGACAAAACAAGAAAGAGAAAGAAAATAATTTCTTCCAATAATTCAGTACTTAATGTTTTGTTTTAAACTAAACAAATTAGGTTTATATAAATTTATACCGTGGAAAACATGATTTAATTTATATAAAGTTTTTTAAAAGTATTTTTTTTAATCTTAGTGAATAATAATAAGTAATAGAATATAAAAAGAAACATGTTTCTATTTTTTAAAATAGGAAATTGTTCAAACATTATTTGACATAATGTTGCTTTAAATAATATATAACAATACACCAAATTAGAATGACATTAAGAAAATAATTACAAATATTGTTTAATTCTACATATAAATATCATAAATATTTTCCAAATATAAATTAATTTTTTTCTATTAAGCAAAACTCCATAAATATAATATACAAGTTATAAAGTTAATATTTAACAAGTTAATATTTAAACATCTTACATAATATTTAAATTTATAATTTATTTTCAATAAGTTTTTAAGTAAATAACATTGTCAAAAAAGTGAGAGTATATTTGTAATTTAAATTAATTTAAATTAAAAATCAGGTTTCAGTTCAATAATTTAGCTCGATTTTTTATTAGAACTATAATTAATTTGACCTTAATTTGATTCAGCAAGGTATATGAAATGATACAATTTCTTGTTTATATTCAAACATTTTAGAAATTGAACATGAGATTAATTATTTGTTAAATAATTGTTTGCTTAAAAATTATAATAAAAATCGTCTTATAGAAATAATATTTTAACACTTGCTGACAGCAATACAATTTAAACAATTCTATTGATAAGGTATGTTCTTGTTTCAAAAGACATTAAAAACTTATGACAATTATAGTTATCATGACCGATTATACAATCAATATATAGTGTGTATATTCGAATAATTTATCTTTTTTGTCATAATCCTGTATCTTAAATATTTTATATCAGTAACAAATCTATGAAATGTACCACAGCTATATTTTTACAACAAACGTAAAATGTTAGGAATTTCTAAATTAAGCTATAAAACTATTTAAAAAACAATTTTGTTCAACTTTTTATGTTAAATTTATCAAATGTTGCTTCAATGATGAGAACTGAAGTTCTTTCCAGTGTTATTCTAATTGTTAATTGCTAGACTACTTTGTAATGTTTTTTTTTTGTAATATGTTTTGTTTAAATATTATAAAATACTTTATTTTATTATCGTTCATAATCAGTAATTTCATATCGTTATTTTATATTTTTTTATCAGTGCTTTTGAATATTTTTTATTTATTGTTTGTATTGAGGGCGTACAAAAGTTTGTTATTTAAAATATAAAATCGTTTGTTTCCCCAGTTTATAACAATTAATTCTGTATTGTAATAGCCATGTAAGGATTAAGTCATCATACAACAAAATAACTGGTTTTAAGATCTTTTAACATCAACTTTTAACAAATAGTCGTGTTTCGTCTATTTCTTTGCTTTAACGACCGGGTTGATTACTATAGTATTCAGCAGCGTCTAGTTATCCTCGCTGTAATAATTATTACAATACAACAAAACCAATACTATAGTAATCAACATCTCTCTCGCCTCACCAGATACACAGTAATATTTTATATCGTGTATGGTGTGTTTTAGTGTAGAAGTTGTAGACTACTTTGTAAGAAACCCAGTAGTGTTTCTTACTTCTTAAATTATCGTAATAGAACTAGTAACAATTTGTCATAAAAAACTATTTCTGTTTCGTCTACAAAATAATGCAACGCATGTGTTTAATCGTTGCTAGGCAGGCATTACCTTCAGACAGCTCATTTAGAATCCTCTTTTCTTTTTCTCTTACTTTTTCCCATTGCATGAAACCATCGTAGAAATGTTGTATGATCAACTTGTAACTTTTTACAAGTTGCGCACTTGATTGAGTATCATTTTGACTTAACAGTTTTTGCAAATCGTTGGATTTCAGCTCTCTGTGTCTTCCACAATTATAATACAGACATTTTTAAGAAAGAAAAGCAAAATTAACGAACTAACATTAAGAAGCCTCATCTGGCAACGCTGAAAACTTTTGCACATCCCCAATATAAACCTTTAATTTGTTTATTGTTTTAGAATTGATTTTCCAAAACTCAAAAATTTATTTTTCAAATAGTTGATAGACCAGAATAATGTAAATTTAAAACAAAGTATACAAATTAATGGTTATTTTTGTATTATAATAGTGAGTAATTTTTTTTAAACGTAATAATTTTATTAGACAATATGCATTTATGTTTATTTATTCAAAATCAAGAAAAGTAAAATAGATAATATTACGATTGGTAACTCCGTTTCAAATAAACATCTGACTTCAATACATTAAAAAGAAGTAATATTACATTTTTACTAAAAAATCAGAACATTAATTTAAAATTACAATTGCAAATTTTTAATTACAATTCACTTTTTCAACTAATATTTTTTTAATTAAAAGTTGTTTTCCAGAGTATCTTTGATTTTTTGAATTACATAATTGTTACACAGTACAAAAGTAGCACTAACTTGTAACTTCGTAAAACTTCCTTTTAATTTTAAATAATCGGATGTCTTCGTTTTTAGAACATTTTTTTAATTATTTTGAAGATAATTTTTAATTGTTATATTTTTAATTTTAGCGAGCTTTACATATTTAAAAATTACTAATATTTATTTAAATTAATTTTAAAAAAATTAATGTTATCGATTATATTTTTCTTAATAATTAGACTACTTTTTAAATTAATAATTTGATATTATCATATCAAATTTGCAAATTGTTAATATTTTAATACAATTTTAAATTTTTACACAGAAAAATTATACGGAGGGAAATGAAATGTCATTTCTTGTATAAATTAGATATAACTTGTTTTAAGATTTAGCAAAATTTGCCTCTTTTACATTAAAAAATAACTATTTTTCTTTGCATTTGAATTTAAATATTATAAATATTGTAATGACAAGAAATGTCAATCAAAATAATGATGGTCCTAAAATGAATGAATCGGTGTGAATAATAAATTCGTAATGAATTGAAAACGCTATTATCCTCCGGGTAATTTTTCTCAATTTAAAATATTATTTTATAAAATAGTATATATTTAATAGTATATAAAATTACAAGCTTAATTATTAATATGTTATTGTTAAAATATTGTTTGATAATTAAATTTTTCATCGATAAAAAATAATCAGTGCAAACATATTTACACTTTAAAAAACTATAAAAAGAAATAATGATCATGGAGAAAGATAATTTAATTTAATGTAATTGGTTTGTAAAAATTTAAAATTTATGTTTTAAAACACTGTTAAAATTGTTTTATTTTTATGATAATAGTATACAATAAAAGAAAAGAATTAATATTCTAGATTGTTAAAATTACAATTGAATTACACTCTAAAAGACAATCGAAAATTTGTTGATTTTACAATAATATTATACTTAATAAAAATATTATTAATCGTTTAGTAATAATTAGATGTTATTAAAACTTAAATCTTTTAAATCAATGATGAAAACTGAATTACTTAATTTTAGAACAGCGGAAGATAAATTATTATTTCAAAATAAATTATTATTTCCGTTTTGAATATGTTTTAATATTAAACAAAGTATATTTTTATAACTTTTAGAAATATTATAGTCTAGTGATAATTTATTGTATGGGTGTAGTTTTTTGGAGTGTAAATTCAAGAATTAGTTTTCTTATGTGTGATAAGAATATTTTAAATAAATAATATACCACTATCAGTACAAAATAATGAATAGAAAATCACATTTGATGTTTCTTAAAAAGATATCTGCATTATAATGTCTGCTTTAAGTGTATTTTAGTTATGGTAAAAAACAAGTATCTCAGTAGTGAGTCAATTAATTTTAGTTTGCATTCATAATTAAATATGCATTAAAATAATTACACTGAATGCTTTAATATACATATATATATAAATATACATAAGTCTTCATTAAAATAATGTTGCAAATTAAATTTATGCAAAAATCATCATCACGGATATTTAAGCAATTGTGTATAAACATGTTTGTTGATATTACATATCATTAATATAAATTAAATTTGGTCATAACACTTGCCTCGAAAAGACAACCTTCGTAACGAGTTTTAAAAAGTAGTACTTTCCTTGTATTTAAAATTCTGTATAATAAATGAGAAAAAGTTTAATATAAGAAATGTATACAATAAAATTAAATTTAAATAGTTTTTATTTGTAGAATGCAAATATTTACATGTTTAAAAATTACATATAGAAATTTTATATAAAAATAAAATATAAATTTGACATTCATATTATTTTATTTTGATAGGTACAGTCATTAGCCACTAAAATATTGGCGAACATGTTTATACATTAACATGATAAAATCATATGCATTATTTTATTATACTCTTCCTTGTTGAAATAGCAATCGAATCCAAATAATGCAATAATATTCCAAGAATTATAAAGTAATTAATTATGATAAAGCTTACTACAGTAAATCAACGTAGTAAATCCTAAGTCTATTTAATGGACATGACATTCCTGTGCAGAATTATCCTTTTATACTTTCCTAATCATTGCTTGTAAGCGAATAAGTATTGTGAACATTTTACTATAAGTTGTACTTTTAATGCGATATGTTTATTTAGTTTATATCACGTTTGTATTATAGGTTTTTTTAAAGAAAAAATTATTCGCAAAAATTTAAGAATTGGATAAAATGCGTTGTTTAGTCAGCGAAAAAAAAGCATATCAAAATATTTTTGATATTATTCATTGACATTGTAATGGTACAATAATATTTCGATATATATGTAATTTATTATATCAAAAACTGTGTTAATATAATCTCGTACTTACATTTAACTTATTCCGTTAAGGATAAAAGTGTAGAATGTAAAGATCAGTATGATAAATATATTTCAATATTTAAACATGAATGTTTATGTTTATCCTTTTAAATTAATTTGCAATAAATAAATAAGTTCTTGTCTGGGCTTACATATTTATCACGCATAGCTCAATAAAAACAAAACATTAATATGAATTCATAATTTCTATGTTCATAATATAAAATTACTCAATTATTGATTACATAACTATTCACTGAGAAAAGTAGTATTAAAATTTTACATAATTTTATTATATTTTATTACATGTCATAAACATTAATTTATAATCGTAGTGTCCATTTAATGCGGAACATTTAACTACAAATTAATACTACTCTTTTTTTCTCAGTGTTTATTTTAATTTGTTTATAATTTCGTCAAAAATAACAAATTCAAATTATCGCGAAATTTAATTTTATTTTTCAAAATTAATTTAATACAGTTTACATACGGTCTTCTTATGAGTCAATTAAAGACTAGAATCTCTACTAGAATGTTTTGAAACAATTCAAATATTAATTTTTTTTAAATATGCTCTAAAATGGTGGTCGAAGTCCTTTGGATATCCGAAATTGTTTCGAAACCCCTCCCTTTTATAGCCAGTTTTAATGGATATAGCCAGAAGTCACACGATGCTAAATCAGGCGAATTAGGGGGCGGAGGCGACCAAGCACTATAATACTTTTTTTCATTACAGAATTCGTGTGCAATCTTACGATTGTGAGCCGTTGCTTTATCGACCAGTCCATATCCCCTGTTCTTAGTATTCGAGTCTAACTCGTCGAATTCTGGCCGATAAACGATGCAAGTCACACAAGTAGCAGTCTATAATAACAGCTGGTTCTTATGATATGATTTCCTAAAAACATTCTTACGACTTACTTTGCATCACTCCCATAAATAATTCGTATCACTTGAAAAGTTGTTATGGCACTTTTAGCTTAATTAAAACAGAATATCTCTTTCATACATTGTTCCATTGCTTCTGTCTCGACCGACGTTTCTGTGGCGTTGCCACGTGTTGTATTATTCTGAACAGCACTTTAAGATTTACTTCAGACATTCACTCACATTTTCTTTTCCTAATTTTAAGCCAAAACCCACCTTCTATTGATAAGTTGAAGCTTGATTTATTTAATTTGATTGGAATGTGTAATTTGGGCGATACTTCAAATGAACATTTAGATAACATATAAAACAGTACTAGTTTTGTTTCTATCATCGCAAATCGATTTCCAATGCAAACTCTAGGTCCTATTCCAAAACTTAGAAATGTTGGATCGTTCATATTCACTTTCTTGTTTAAAAATCGTTCTGGATCAAATTTTTGCGGATTAGTATAATGATCACAATCTTCGTGAATACCAGATACAGGAAACCAAACATTCGTTCCCACTTTTACAGTATACGGTTTGAGTCCAGGTAATGCAGGTGGTAATGTGAATTCTTTGGTACAAATTCTATCCACAAAAGGTATAATTGGGTAATATCGCAAAGTTTCATATAAAACAGCTTCAAGGTATGGCATTTGATTGATTGATTCATAGGTTGGACATTCATTTGTCATTTTTAATATATCATTTATTTCTTTATGAAGGCTTTCTTGTATATCAGGATTCATTGCAATTATGATTGAAGCAAAACTCATAAGAGCTGATGATGACTCGAGTCCAGCAAAAAAGAATGTAAAAGCTTGCGCTGCTATATCAGTAATCTCCAAATTGTTCTTTTCTTTAGCTTCTATTAAAAATTGCAACAGATTTATATGATTAATTTTCTCCTTTTTTCGAATATTAATTATTGTATCAATTATATTGGTAAAAAAATTTGTAACACAATTTTCTAAAACATGGATATGTAATAGTTTAGCTAATTTCGGAAAAGATCTTGTAAATAGAAATCTGGTTGCCTGCAATCCACTAAAATTAACTGCCCTTTTACCATACATAAAAAATTCATTTTTGTCATTTTGCATAGAGTCCGTTTCAATTCCGTAAGCACACAAGGTTATAATATCATTGGTATACCGCATAAAAGCTTCTTTGATATCGATTTCTGTTTCTTTTGTTTGTTCCTTTATTACATGATTTGTAAACATGTTTGCCCGCTTGGACATCATTTCGAACATTTGTTTCATTTTATTGGTTGTAAAGACAGGCGACATCAGATTTCTTACTTCCTTCCATTTAGATCCTTTTAAACCAAATAAGCTTTTGCTGAATAAATAATCTGTATTGTCATCAACGAGATTTCTGTGATTTGAAAAACTATCAAAATTCTTCACTCCTACTATTTTAATGAGATTTGCATCACGTAATATAATAACTGGAGCCGTAAAATCATAAAATCCAAAATACTTTGCATTTTTCCAACGTCTGCAGAAATTGTTGATGTGCTGAAGAATGTGAATTCTTCTAAAAAAAATTGGTCCCATATTTCCTAGTATTGGCCATGGTTTTTCGTGTGGGATTCCATCAATTTCAAAGTAAAAAGTATATTGCCAAATATGCAAACTGATTATACACAAGAAACATATTGATATAAACAAAAAAATCATTTTATATGAAATTTTGACGTATCACACTTACACTAACTTGTAAAGTATGAAAGAATCTGCTGATGGTACATCTTTTATATTACGAGAGTTTTTATAATTAATAAACGTCATGAAGAAAAAAAACAAATCTTTTATAGCTTTTTTTATTAATAAAAACAAATTGCATACATTTTGGTATTTAGTAAGTGGATAATTGATACTTTTTTAATGAAATAAAAACCTTTTTGAATTTAATATTCATTAATAGCTGATATTATTCATGACATTCAGGATTGAAGTTTCCGTGATTATTAAAAAAAACTTTGTAAAGAGTTTAAAACAAAGTGCAGATGGTGTATAAATCTTATTTGAGTAAACAAATTTCACAACAGTTCCAATGAATATCATTAAAATACATTCTTATGATATACTTACAGTAATATCTTATATAAAAACTGCAATGCTATTTTGAGACAATAATATTTTATAGAAATTAATACACAATATTTTTGAAAATAAATTCTAGATATTTTATTTATATTACAAATTTATTTATTTTCCAAACATTCATTTAATAACAATTGTATGTCATTACGTATAAATGAGAAAATTTCATGTGTTTCATTATTTAGTATATTTGCTACGGTGTACTCAGTCAAGTTGTCGTATAATTCTTCAGCTGAAACAAAACGAATAAGTTTTGTTAAATATTTTTATGGAAGATATTTTTTAAATTAACATTTAATTAAAGATATACAAAATAAACTACTCGTTCAATTACATCACTGAATACTGTAAATAATAAAAAGAGAACATATCATCATAAAACACTTTAAAATTATATGTGAATAAAATAATAGTATTTTGCCTCCCGTGTAGTACTTTGAAAGCAATATTAAATAGTCTAATAAAATTAATTACACGTGCATGTAATGATTCCTTTGCGTCATTTACAGTATGCAGTAAAGTGTAAATAGTCTATTTTGCATGTTAATGAGAATTCATTATTGTATTCGTTTTAAAGTACCCTTTTTAAAAAAGGATGTATATTTTTATTTTCTTACTAAATTTTATTATGTATTTACTTAACTCCATTTTTAAATACACTTATCTCATTTTCTGTCATAGGTAAAATATTACACAATACTGTAAGGGCATTATTCTATGGGTGGAGAATTACAGACGAGTTTGTATTCAGAACACATCGCTGATGTTTCGTGCCACATTGTGCATACAAAGTATAAGGTAATTGTTATTTTTCATGATTCAGTATCAGCCTAAGGCGGTAAATAAAATTAAAAAGAATTTCAAGGGGAGAGAAAACAGTTTGGAGTTTTATTTTATAGATTAGTGCAAAATTACTACATTATTTGCAAACTATGACACATGCTCATACCTTAATGTTTTATACAAACATATAAATCATTTATGTTATATAAATAAGTTGCAGAATATGTAAAAAAATAAGTTATATATTTTTAAACTACAAACATGATATTTTAAAAATGAAAAATCTAAATATATACAAAATTATGAAATCTTAATTTTTGAGGCACAAGAATACTTACATGTTATAACTAAATGTCCAAATAATTCGCACACTGCTGGAATAAAATTATTAAAATTTTTTATTCCATATGTTGATTTACGAGCCCATATATATAATCGTATATCGTCAAAAATTCGATTTTCTGGATTTCGTTTTCCTCTTGTTATATAAACATTGTGCGCGATTTCATTATTCTGCAAATAGTTTACTATTTCAAATGCAATTGTCACTAATTTATTTACATTATTGTCTGGAATTGCAGACAACTGAACACAAAAACCTTTTGACGGAAAATTTTCTAATGTAGATACTGGACCAACAAATTTGTTAAGCTCCTGAAATAATAACATTTAGTTTGATTTAACAATCAAATTAACAAAAATTTAGTTTTATGCACATTTATAAGATACGTACAATTGTTTCCAATAACAGTCTATGTTCCAAGTAATACAAATGCCAATGTAAATGGTTTACTGATGCAAAAGCATAAAGACCGTTGAATGCAATTCTCAAGTTTCTTAAAAATAAAAAAGAATATTTCATTAGTTTCGTATTTATAGATTTTTGAATAAAAAGTATTATTGTCTAGATAAAAATTGAATTAACTAAAGAAAATCAATTCCTCCTGAAAGATAAGTTAATATTTTATATTAGTGTGAAATAGAATTTTATTTCTTTTTCAGTCTTTCCGCGAGTGCATATATTTAGATTTCAAAATAGTGTTATATTAAATTTTCATTTTTTTTTTTTACATAAATAATACATGGACAATGTGTTTATGTAATTATCCGCGACTCTCTTTATAAATTGAAAGACCAAACGTCTGTAAGGGAACTCAAAACAACATTTTTTTCTCAGTTCTCTCAAAATAGGATAAAAAACTTACGGCGATGAACTTATCAATAAAAGTTCCACGGCTTTATGTAAACTATGTTTTGTCATTCTTTGCGGTAAATTTGAAAATCGTTCTGGTATAAATAAACAATGTCCAAATTCAATGGGGCTAACGTTAACAGCAAGTATATTATTACCACTCTCATCTTGGATATCACAATATATTTCTCGTTCAGGTAACTTAGTGAAATTGAAGTTATTTGGATCAAAAGTCTGATTTATTGATGAAACGTTTACTGGTTTTCTTCTATTAGTACCTCTATCAACATTTAACTGTAACACAATATTTTGTTTATATAATATAACAATAATTTACATGATTTAAAGAAATTTTCTGAAAAAGAGCTTGCAATAGTTAATTATTACCTGGGCTAAATATCGATAACTGCCTTCCAATATTTTCCACTTTTTGATGTTTAATTTATATCGAAAAACATTATTATCTTCAGAATTCCTCCAATTGTCTCTTAACAATTTATCAAATTTAGATTCTTCATTTAAATCTTCAGAAACCGAAAATATGAAATCCTCTGGTTTGTAATTGAATACTGATATAACACTACTTTTTGAAGTGGACATTTTCTTCTGAAAACTAATGAAATATTAATTCAATCAAGTGATATGGTGATATAAAATATATCCATTTGAAATATATATATATTCTCGTTAAACGGTAGTTCAAATTAAATTTTTTAATGCGTTGATTAGTTTTTATATATGTGATTGATTCATGCGTTATGAAATTTAAAATGTCATTTTGGTGCAAACATCACTCAGTAATGTTTTCTTATCAATCAGTATTTTTAAACACACTACTCCGTGATTTTGTAACAAATCATTAACGTAAAGCACTCAGTAATGCGAAGAAATTGGTCAATACTGTTTATGACACCACTGAATAGTTTTATTAACACGAATCCATGCTAATAGAACTATAATATAATATACTCCACTTATACATGTACATATGGTTTTACCTTTTCAATATAGTCAGTTTACACTACACCAAACTCCCTAAACTCTAAATAAATTATCTACTTAATTTCCACTTTATACAACTAATTTTTATAAAAAACATAACCTCATGCACTAGTTGTCTTTTCATCAGAAAACATTCGTGTTTTACCAGTTAATGAGTTCTTTAAAATTTCGCCCTAAAGCTGCTAGATGGAGCAAGTAGGTTTGATTTTTCAAATAGCTTAACTCTAATAATAGCAGCATTGTTTCACAATTATTACATGTGAAGAAAAATATTATAATTTCACTTGTGATTCGTTAATTTTAAATTTTTCAACAAAAAAACTCGAGGTCTTAATAGTGCGGAAATCAAATTTAATATTTTAATATAAAATGTTATAAAATGAAATAATTTTTCTACACTCAAATGAAATTAACCAAAAATAAGATAACTGGGTTTTGCAATTATAGTATAGGTTAGTTATTATATTTAACAAGAAGAGTTATACCAATTTCTAAAGAACAATTGACCAAATTAAATAAATTTTGGTTGCATACAGAGAAAAATGTGGTGCAACCAAACAAAAATTGTGTTGTTGGATTCAACTAATTGATATTATTTTAATTATATTTTATTTTCATTATACAGCCTACTCAAAACATAAATAATAATTTTACGTCGGTTTTAAAACCATAAATCGGTTTTTGTTTAGTTCCTATAATTTCTCTTTCATTTGATGAAATTATATTTTATATAATTACGTTTACTATATAACTTGTTTTAATTAACAAAAGAGATATTAGTTGTTCGTACTAAATTATAAGAGTTGTCCTAAAAACCAACTAAAAAAGTAAATTGGGATTGAACTAGTTTTCACAAATGTAATTTTTGATTCATCTAACTATAAATGTATTTAGTCGAACTTAATAAATAATAATTTAATATTTTTAATTGAATAAACTAAGGAAATTATTCTGAGTACAAGAACAATGAAAAAATTAATTTTAAATATTATGTACAAAACCAAATTTTGTTAACAAAAATAAAATATTTTTATTCGTCGAATAAATTATTTTATATTTCACATACTCATATTAAGTGTATAATGTTTTTCAGTAATAATACAGGTTTGATTTATTACGGGATGTGTAATTCAAAAATACTTTTCTGATTGGTTAATTGAAATTATATGATTGGACAGTACGATGTTATAGTGTGATACGTTATCTGAAGTTTAATGATCTAGTTTTTTCGACGTTGAATGTACTGTTAAATATATGGTTAGCAGAATTATTATAACGGTTAAACTTTGCAAAGATTATTCAATTTCTTCAATTACTTTATATCATAATTGTGAATAACTGAATTAAATGGACGATCTTTTTGATGGAAGATTAGATCCGAATATTTTATTTGTAAATGGTTAACTTAATTCAAACATAATAAACAAAAAATACCCCCCCACAGAATTCTTAGGCCAAGAGGCTGATGAACGTAAAGGGTCAAAAAAAGATATTTGTTTCTTTTAAACAGTAAATTTGTCTATCTTATTTCTCTCAGTATAGATTTTTATCTGCACTTTTATTGCACTTTTTTTCGTTAACAATTGAATGTTACTTTTTTTGTTATTAAATTGATTTATTGTGCAAAAGTAAAGATTGTATGCCCGGAGTTGAAAAGCATTGTTAATTTATTAAACCGTATTAATTCAAGGTGCGCCCATTGTGGACGTACGAGCTTTTGAATATTCAATGGTCTCGTTTCATTCCACTTCTTTAAACATCTCCACGCCGCTCGGTCTTTCACACTTTGTTTCACGACTACGCGTACTCTTGTCTCAATAAGTTCGCGTGAGTCCGGTTACATTCGGGTTAATAGGTTGTAACCACTACTTTGTGAGTAAATATACCAAAACCGGTTTACTCGCATCGTAATCATTCAAATCTAAGGCAAATTACTAATTTCGGAAATACGTTTCATACGAATTTTTGGTGTTTTTATTCTTTATAAATATCTAAATGTCAAATGCATTATAGAATCGTTTTGAGAAGTTAGGTAAATAAGTGATACTGTTTTCATACGTTATCTTACAAATAATTATGAATTTTTAAAGATAGTAGGAATTTGATTTACATTCAGAAAAAAGATTCGATAAATTTTACCGAACTTTCGATAATCCATTGATATCCGGGATAGTTTGTAATATAACATATCTATAAAGTTAGGCAAAATTTCACGAATAACTGGTGTTGACAAGTTTAATAAAAATTTACCGGACTATAGAGTACTTTTTTACATTTAGTTCCGGTGTCATTGGAATATCGAAAAGTTCGATAATATAAACTATATTTTTTTTCTTACTGTACAATAATTTGGAAACCGTATTTTTTGTCGAGGATTTTATTTTGAGTTATTTAATGATTAATTTCTGTTATGTATTGTATTAGATTACAAATTGGCTAATATGTAAAGACTGTAATACAGTTATAAAAAATAAATTAATTAAAAAAGAAAACTAATTTCTGATATGTATAATCGGAAGTTTTTATTACTTTTTTGATTGCAGCTTTTATTAGGTTTGAAGTCATTTTAGTTGCTACGTTCTCTGTTTGCTATCTTAGATTTTATATTTTAAAACTTTTTCTCTCTGCATTTTATTAACGAATCTTTATTGCGACTTTTATCACGCCTTTCATTCATGAAGTTTCTTTTCTTCGTCACAATGGGAACTTTGTGACATTGCAAACCATTCATTCAGCGTCAGGATGTTGTCTAGACTCATAAAAATCGAAATTGCATTATTGAAATTTGTCGAATGAAAGGATACCCGTACTACACTAACAGGTGAAAAAGGGACCGTGGTATAGCTTTTATTTAGTAGCAAGTACGAAAGTATTGAAGTCCACTGCGCAATTACCGACGTGTAAAACCTGCTCTTCGTTCGTTCAGCATCATTGCTCATCTCCAGAGTATGACTTTTTGAGTCATTTTAAGACTTCCTAGATGCTCTTAAATCCGATTTCCATTGTTTCCTGGAATCTAGCTATTTCTCGATTTCAAATATTACTTGGACATTTGGAGCCTTTTTAACATTAACAATAAATTATGTAAATGAATGTATTTAATTTACAATGTACTTGTAAACAAATTTTTTATACAGTATAAGGTACAAGAAATAATTTTATATAAATGTATTTTAATAAAAATACAATAAGACCTTATATTAATAGAAATACTACTAATTTCTGATTAAGTGTTCTATTTTATAGAACTTTAATATTTATATATCCTTAAAAGTTCTTCGGTAGAGGAACGCAATCTCCAATTAAACACGTCTGAAAAAAATTCATTAATATATTGAGCTAATTTTATTTTTCATTTAATAAAATATATATTTACCCCAGTGTATCCGTTGCAAGGGGAGCCATCCAATGCTACTCCAGCATAATTACAATTAGAAGGAGGAGTACCACAGTATAGACGATGGCACACACTCCCTAAACTATTATTATAACCATCCTAAGAAATTATATTTATTACAAAACATGTCAATTTGTTATTATAACTTTAATAATTATTTTCATAGGTAAAAATTATTACATTGCATGGTAGTGATCCTTTTTGAAAAGCATTACATTGATCTTCTAGATTGGCAATACGTCCCGGTAAAAATTTGGGATATGGATTTATTATTGTGGGTTTATTTCGTAAACAAGACGAACTATCAGACCTGCAAATTTAATTTAATTAAAAATCTAATATTACGTCTATATGTGTTACACTAATAAAAATAATTTTCAAAATTGAAGACATAGATTTTATTCCTTAGGCTGTTAATCATTTATTGCTCTTAAAAATTTTATTGTTTGTTAAAAATTATTAATTTTTTATGAATGTTTGATTCATGACGGACTACACTTAGTTCAAAGTTAGTTAGCTTACTTAGCTAAAAAAACCATAAAATATTACTGTTCTCATCTCCAGTAATCTAAAGCCTTCACGTTAGAAAGGAACAAAATAATGATTTCCTTCCAAATGCAATATTTATCTCGATAATGATTAGCTTTTATTCAGCCTTTTTCGGGCATTTTTTCATGTTCTGCGTGGTGGTTAATCGGTGAAAATTTTTAAAAATAATTGAATTAAATTTTGTTTTAGATACGCATTTGTCTATTAAAATGTACACTTTATATACTGACTGCAAAAATACGCTCATGCTTCGAAGGGAACATGATGACCATCTATGCCTTCTTTCATCTTTATGATAAGCACCCATAATATAACCATCTCGTGGACAATCTTCGGCACCAGGTATGTTACTACTTTTTAACTCTTGACCATCATGAGTTGCTCCCATTCTAAAATTATGTCATTATTTTGAGATAGTTAATGATATTTTTAAAATTATCCAAATTTTTCAATAACTTGTAGAATATTACTTTTACAAGTAATGTTTGTTTAAATTAATTGAATATTAGTATGCGGCAATCTTATTGGGTTCAGATTCAAACAAATTGTTTTGCAATACGTACAAGTGCGCTATTTCATGCGCAGCAGATAATATCCCATCAAATTTAGAATTATCTTTAACAAGTGCCACAGAATTTAACGATCGATACCAAAAACTACTTTGGCAGGCTCCGGCATAGTTAGTAACACCTAAAAAAGACTTATATAATGCCTGCGTGAATATTATTTTTTTATACTTTAATATATAATAATTATTATTTTGTTAAAAGTGTCAAGAATCAGCAAAAATTAATAAGTTTCAGATGAAATCTCGTTTATCAATAAGAGAAAATTTCTCTTAGAGGTATTTCAAATAAAAAATTCTCTAATGATAAAATTAAAACTTTCAAACTCTTTAAGAGTGCACAATTCTTAAGAACTATTTGATTTGACTTATTTTTTAATTTTTTAAATTCTTGTGAATTTTATGTAGAGGAAGTTTATTAACGCGTTTACTGCAGACTTCCATTAAAATTTTATGAAAACTCTTATGAAAATGCAATAAGTTATAACTTACCAGTTGTTTGATTAATATATCCAAGCCAAGTTCGTGAACCTATACGGTAACTTTAGAAATATTAAAGTAGATGTACTAATGACATTAATATTATTTTTTGTTACGTGTATCATTCATACTTACTTAGTAAGAGCAACAACTATATCATAAGAATTTTTTGAAAAATACGTATCCTCGTAAAAGTAAGAACTTAATGAATTTAAAACTTTTACGTCGCGCAGTGTGTTTTTATCAAGTAAATGATTTTGTATATAAGGCGCGGCATCTTTATCCTTTTGAGTAAATGTATTTCAATTAAAAACTGTTTTAGAAATAATTAAAAATTTTAAAGATGTTTAATACCTGAGGTATAATAATTCCTGCAATATTCAATCGTATTTGATGTTCATCAACTGTTCTGAATTTTAAGTCAACCCCATTCCAAAAGACAACCATATATGTAATTATGTTTTCTATATTTTTATTATGTTTCCTAAAAAATGGTTAACAATCTTACTTTAAACATAACAAAATGAAACTAAAGCAGAATTTAATAAGACAAAGTAGATTCATGTTTAAATTTTAAACAAATACGAGTGAAAATAATTTTTAAGCAATATTTAAAGATTATTATAACTTCATAATTTATTAAATTTAGAGTTAAACTTTAACTTTTTAATAATAAAAGAAAATAATTATCCTCTTATTCATACTTACTTGAAAGTTTTATAATCCATAGTTACCAATATTTCGGGATAAACGTTATTACCTAGATTACTCTCTTTCCCTCGAATAATATTCAACAATTTATTGCTTATTGATTGTACTAAAATCCAATAAGATTATTTTTCATTTAATAATGTATATTTCAAACCAACAAATATGTATAAAACTATTGTTTTCTTACTAAAAATATTTTAATATAAATCTTAATAATTTTGACTCGCTTATAATAAATATTTTAATTTTGATTTTAAATTTTCGGTCTTAAAATTCCCATGGATTAGAACAAAATTGTAACAACTTACTGCTTTTGTGAACGCGTCTATAATTTTTTTGTTTTACAATTATATGATCAATAGTATATTCTTCATTATTCTTCTTACATAATGGATCCTCAGAATAGTTTGTCTTCATTCTTTTGTTTTTATAGTGTGAATCATTAGGAGTTGGATAAATTACCATATCACCTATTACTCCACGCTGAAATATTTTAAATGGAAATGAGAAAGATTTAATCTTCCGTTTCAATAATATTAGAACAATTAAAGCAAATAGCGGGATATTAATCATAAAAGTGCCTAGAAAGACATAAAACAAATTGACTTTAAAAATTAATATAAAAAATAAACAAAATGTGTTAAAAGCTTATTCATTTCAAAAGAAAAATAACTTTATGTTTAAAAAAAATTACTTATATCATATGAATTTCATTAATTTGAAAATATTTTATTGACAATTAAAAAAATTTGATATTGCTTCATATACATTTTTCATTAGAGCAGAATAATGCAAAAAATACCCGTTAACAATATATATTTCAGTATATCATTTAAAATAAACAAATGGAACGTAAGTGCTTAAAATACATACCACTTCTATAATTCCATTGTTGTTATGTTGAATCATTAAAGCTGCCGCGTGAGTCTTATTGTGATAAAGTTTAAAATCTAAATTCTATTTAACAAACAAAATAACTATAAGCATTATAAACTTAAAAAACCTCAATTTTAATGACAAATAGCTTTTATAAATAAAATTTTTCCTGTTAAAACGATTTTATATAAAAAAAGAAAGGAAGGCTTTTTTGATATACACTGAAGAATCATCTTAAGTCTTCGTATAGACTTTAGTATATACTTACATGATAAAAGCGATCATAATTAACACCTTTTCGTGTAAACTTGCTTTTTCTAGCTAAGTATACGGGAGTATCTTTTCCAAATAAATAATTTTCATTAGGTTCAAGATATAATTCCAAATTTTGTTGAAATGCCTGAATTCGTAATGTTGTTATTGTATTTCTTTTATGTAATGTATGTACTACCGGCACCACATCATAATCCGTATCTTAAATTTTAAGTTATTTTACTGTTAATCATAATTTTACGTGGTATATAAGACTTTTTATAAAACCTACTGCTTTTAAAAGTAAGGACACCAGTTTTAAATATGATGCTTACATTTAATATAAAAATATTTATTGTTAACCTTTTTCTGTTTAAAATCAATACATTAATTTAGTTGAAAAATGGTCCGTATTTGAAATATTATTAAAAACAGATATATTTATATCTGAAATTTATAAATATTCACTTTATGACAAGATATTTAATGTAAAATGAAATTCCAATTATAGCATTAAAATGTGAACTTACCTATTTTTTCTGGTATCTTAAATATATTGTGAATTTCTTCTTTTGTGAAATTATGTAACTAAAATATAATTAAAAAGATTAACTTTTAAATTAAACTAAAATATAAATGAAGTTGAAGTAGGACACTATTAAAAAAAAATGAATTGTAGAATTTACAATTTTAGACATTACTAATTTAAATTTATTAATAGTACTCACATACCTTATTGCAATTAATGAGTTGTACAAATATAATAATCAACAAGCAAACATTATTCATCTTTAAATCTGGAAAAATGTATACTGATCGTGAAAATTATTATATATATGTTATTATTTTATATATAAAATATTAAAAATATACATTTGTAATACACGATATATTTTACAAAACTTATATAACAATGTATTTCACCATTTAATACCACTTTATTCAATTTGATATTTATTAATATTTAATTATTTTCATTAGACCATAATTCAAATATAATAAAATAATATAACAACTATTTAAAATTAATTAAATATATCAATAATAATTATATAATTATCATTATGTTTCATTTATTTATAGAAACTAATTGCTCAATTACTAATGATTCTTTAATGATAATTTATTATATGATAGTCAAGTTCAATAACAATTTAGTTATAAATAATATACATTCAATCAATAAAATTCACAGTCAATTAAGTTATTATCATAAGACATCAAGTTAATCAGCTGAATAATTTAGTATGATAGAAAATATGTAAAATAAAGAATGGACTATTAATAATTATGAAACTTGTTTGAAATAAATTATATTCAAGATTTTTTCATATAAGTATACTGTATGTAATAGCGTTTGCACATCCAACATTTTTGATATGCATAAATAGTACGCATACGCAAATGTTTCATTTCATAATAACTACACTGAAAATTTGTAATTGTTTTCTATCAACTTAAAGATTTAAGTTAAAACTCATTAAATTTATATGTTCATTTATGACGAAATTAGATTTGTATGCTTTTAAAAGTAAATTTAATTTTCTTACGTATAATTTTATTCCAATGAAAAAATTAATTGTGGAGAACGTAAAATGAGAAATTTGACAAATTTGAAAATTGGTAACATAATTTTTTAGTATACTAAAATATTGGTTATACATTGATGCATTTTTTTTATAATTTAACTCTTATATTTGTTCTTAATATACTTACTGAGAATTGTAAAACTATCAAAATATTCAATATATATGTATTTAAATTGGAGCAATTAATATTCAGTGAAAATATGAACTAATTTTACAGAATTATGATATGAGAATAGTTCTCAGTATTTACGTGAATACACATAGTTGTTAGTTTCATTTGAACGCAAGAAACGGACTGATGAATTTTATTCAATTATAAAGACGCAAAACAGTTTTCAAATATTGTTAACATTATAAAAGAACAAATAAATGAAACATTAATTCATATTTAACGAGAACGTTTCAACAGTAAACTTTGAACTTTTTTATATAAAAATTTAATTCAATGATTCTGCATAAAAACTAATGACAAATTTAAATAAATGATTATTTGATAATATAAAAATGAATTACAAATTAATAGTTTTTTTGTTATCCAACCAAATAAAATTAAACTTATAAGTTTTTCTGATTTATTAACGATTTTTATTAGTCATTAAAGGAACGAAATTCAATCCACAAATTATAGTTACAAATAAATTTGCATTTTATTACTATTATTTTCTCTCTAATATAGTGATCTTATATTTTATATGCTTTTTATTTATTAGTATTAGACAAATTTCCTTAATTTTTCATTAATTGTGAGATTAAATTTTTTTACATATGTTACATGTTCGAATTGAGGTACATTTTCAAGCACAAAATTGAGTAAAACCCGTGTATGATCTTATTAGTATGGTATCTGTCGACAACTTGATAATATACATAATTTTTCACACTACTCACAAGCTAACACCAACAAGTAAAAGTATGCGTTATCTTTATATCATTTATAGCTACGTGGGAGTTTGTTCTATGTTAATCGTTATTGTTCCGTAAGGTCCACGTGAGGTTTTACAATTTTCCCGATATTCTAGAAATGCCATGTTCATGACGCGCTCTATTAGCATCGCACTAAATATTGTTCACATTCCAATTCAATTCCACGCCGTCTGAAACATTCTCTCATTCTGCTCCTTGGAACAGGAGAACACATTGCATAAGAATTATACAAAGCGCAGTGAAAAATTCACCGCTGTAATGCGACATGAGTAATAGGTATTTATAGATGCAGCATTTTTTATACATATATATACTTATTTAACTGGTCGTGTTACATTGGTAATTTACAACACTATATGCATAAGACATTTGTGTACTGTTTACGTATTTCTAGACAGAACTTCGACAAAAATTTCAAATAAAATACTGATTAAAATTTTCGGTACCTCGTACAGGAACTTAATACATATTTCAAATATATTTAACATAGAAATATTGCTTATGCAAAAAGTTTTATGATCGGCCAATCCATTTCAATTGGATCAGTATTGGCCTAAAGATCTATCTTTATTCTACATTCAAAAATCCAAAAAATTGTTAACGACCGTTGGCCCATACTTGGCACTATGTTAACTAGCCCAACCCTTCAGAGAAAGTGGCGGCAAACAATAAACGACAATCATTTAACCATCATTATCTTACGATTGGCATTGAGTTAGTATAACTCTCCAAAGACAGGGCACGTATAAAGTTTCTTTACAGTCAATACAAAATACCTCGCCCCTTATAGTTTATTTCTGTCAATGTCTGAAACTGTTGACAGTCCTTGAAATTCACTGAAATATTATGAGAAAAGTGTGCCATTTAACAGAAAAGTAAATTAAGACGCATAATGTGGAAAATGAATTAACGAAAACATTGGGCCAGTCTTAATTTCCAGTTGTTTACAGAGATCATTCACCTTATGCACGCAATGGTTAACCGACTGTTGGCATGCAATAATCACTCGATGATTGTCACTGCAGTACTAGTTTCCTGCCAATCATAAATTTCTGCATGCACTGTAAAAAATTCATCAGAAATTTGCTTTCAATGAAAGTGATTCTATTCAGACGAAAAATACTATTTTCAATTTAAATAGAATTCTATTTAAAATAATACAATTCTTTTGTATTCAAATAGACATTTTCAAGAGTGTGGATAGTTGCTTCAAATTTTCTACCTCAGACAGAAGATATTAAATACTAAATGATGCTATATTTACTCACTTCGATAATAACATTTATTTTATAAATGATCTATTATATTTTCAAAATTTCAGTTAATAAATCAGTATTAACGTCAAAATATATATAACCAACAAATCAATTTCATTTCATAATCATAAAATATGATTTTTAATTGTCTTTTTATCTTGAGTGTGGGAAAAATACCTTATTTAAATTGTAAAAGAAATGTTACATAAGCTTATTCAATATTTTTTTTAATACATATACAGTAATACTGCTTTCATACCTTCTTTCATAAATTCTTATATATCGTTAAATTTTCCACATGACTTCCTTTAATCGCATGCTTTTTAGCTTTTCACAATAATTCAAACCAACAAATTATCAAACAGGAAAACTATTTTCCAGTTAATGGTTTTAAGAATGATTTTGAAGTAATTTCAACAATTTACTGATAATGATGTTTGCAGATTCAATGATGTATCTCCGAAATGAAAAAAAGACTATTAATTAGTTATTAATCATGTCATATATTTGAAAAAATTTAGAAAAATAACTATTTTAACTTAGAAAAACGTATCAATTTTGATGCAACTGAAGAATGAAACGTTTCTCAAATCAGAAACATGAACAAACATTGTTTGATAACACGTAAAAGGTCAAATTAATATAATAAAAGCAATAACAATGTTTTTTATTGTTGTTATTTTTGTTTTAATAAATAATAATTTTCAATATTGTTTATTTCAAGAGTAAAACTCGAATTCGACAAATGGAAGAAAGGTTAAATTTTAAATGAAATGTTAATTATGTCGGCAGATACCGTATGTATTATTACGCGATGAAAAATATATATGTCGTGATGTTCGACACATGTATCATGGACTCAAGGTTTCGTCAAGCTGGAAATGGCGTTTCCCAGCGAAACTGACGCAATTTCGCGACCTTTGAGTCGCCCAGTAGTCGCGCGAGACGCGCTTCTCGGTGAATGTAACTGCGCGCTACATAGTTGTGCGCGCAGGTGTGCGCTTGTATGCAAGAGTTATGGGTCAAAATCGTGAGTCTTTCACCGGATGCACCTCAGACTGCAGGCTCTAGGTCAAAATCAAGGATATTGCCGATAAAAGCTGTCTCATTCCCTCTCCCGCGCTTTTCATTCCACTCACATCCTCCTTGCATGTTCGTTTCTCACGTCATCGTGCAAACTCGCCCATTACTTTTCCTTCGTAAAACATTTTCCATCGGCAATTGGTGCAGCGCATTCATCAATTATCATTCGACTCATTTTCAATCGAGAGCGGCAATTAATTTCCGTTACGCTTCAATTGATCGCAAACTGTTTACGTTGACATGCTGCCGACGCTTTTTTATCAGCGCCTTAATTATCGTAATTACACTTTTTTTTTCATAAAAATTATAATTCTTATGACATGTTTTTGAAAAGCGAAGCGAATACGTTAAAATCAATTATTTAACTAATTTTTAGTTAAAATAAACTATTAGAAACATTCCCGAGTCAAAGGGGTAATAGTTAGCAGTAAACAAGCAGTCAATTTTTTATTTCATAATAAGTTAAAAAATTATTTGACCTACTTTTAAAGGCTTACATTTAGTAATAATGTTCACACACTGAGAAAAATGTGGTAGACAATATTAGTTTTTAACTTTATTTTGGATACATATAAATCTTTAAATACATATTACTGTTTTTAAAAGTAAGGATACCAGTTTTAATTGTTATGTTTATACTTACAATGAAAACTTTTCTTTTATAGAAAACAGTAATTATTATTGAAAAAGCAACATGTGTCTGAAATAATGTTGAAAACAGTAATGTTCTCTGTCACATATTTTTCAGTATACGAAAGCGTTATGTTATGGAATATAGTATTCTTCAAATTAAAATCAGTAGTATAAACTATATAAAGAAGGCATTGTATATTTTCTGCAGTATAGCAAACAGTTCATTTTCAGTGTTTGGCGGTAAATCAGTTAACAGGTGCACTCGTAGTGTAAATCTCAATTCAAACAAATTTGTATATCTCAATGTTATAATGTATAATTTTCCGTATACATTGGAATTTCGAAGATGTGGAGGTTATGGCAAACGGATTTTTTTCTCGAAAAACAAAATTTTTTTCCGCGACAAAAATATTGTGGAATTTAACAAGAACCCAATTCCGTCAAAGTTGACAGAACATTCAGTTTTTTTATTTTTTTCAGTGTGCGACTTGGACGGTATTATCTAATACCGAGTTCAATTATAATACATACTAGAAAGATATATCTGAGAAAATTATTCTGAATGTAAGATTTGAAAAAAAAAAAAACACCAAAAAAGGTGATACGTCTACATCTTTCATTGTTATTCAATACGCAATAAACGTGCAATCATTATGCAATAAATTTATTCATGAAGACAATATTACTTCTCAGCGATTTCTTTATATTTATGTTAACAAGGTGCATTTCAAATAATACTGAAATAAAGCATATAGGAATAAGAAATAAATAAATGAAAAAATATTTATTATATTTTTATTTACAATTTAAAATAATTTCATATTTAAATATATGAAGTAAATACATAAACTTATAATGTTTATAAATACAAATGTAACTCTTGAGATATAGTAATGACGAATATAAATTTAGAACAAGATAAAAAATAATTCTTCTTCCTTTAAAAGTTACATAAAACTACTACTTCCTGGTGCGCGTTTCAATACACATAACTCATTGAAAATATTTAGTGCAGAACAACTAACTCAATATCCGTTCAACCAGATTGTCATTTCGATAATGTTTGATTTGACACACACTGGTGATAAAAAAGGGCTGCATTATCAGAGAAAAACGTTATATTAATTGTATCTGTCATACGAGTCAAACACCTTTCTTACAAAAGCGAATTAATAATTGAATATTATAATTGAATTCGTAATCAAATGTAAAACAGATAATACATCTAAAATGTTAAAATGTCTTTTCTTCGTATATAAAAATTTATTTCCAATTATTTTAGAAGTTTTATGAGAAATGCATGTGAATCGTTATGCTAAAAGATTTTCCCTTTGTACTCTGAGAGAGATAAGTCATTTTTTATATGCATTTACGACTAATTCTTCTTAATGAAAAAAGTTGTATCAAGACAGCTGTTTTCAGCAGTAAATGATGGTTCAGGACAAACAGCAAGAATAGTATTGTTTTCAAAATAATATCAAATTTTACTGTATACTAACAGTAATGTATAAGTTTTAACTGCTATGCATCTGAGTTTCTGTTAAAAAACAAACAAATTTTCATGTGAATTTCTCTCGGTGTAATTTATCATCAATTAATTCCATACGTTTCTCAGCTTTTCGTAAATACTGGCTATGAATATTAAACATTGTCATAACTATGTAAAACCAGAAAAAGCTTTTTCATTCTTTACACCCAGTTTCTCCAAGCACTTTCATTAACATATGAAAACCCCTGAGATATTCTGCTATTTAAACTCGCATAAATTCCCTGCTTTGTCATATGTTTTAATTCTTCACGCGTAGTTTCGCTCAACACACAAATGAAACGAACATACAAAAGACTCATTTCCTGTTTTGTCACTTATCAATGTTCAAACACAGCTATTACATGAACGCTTTTACCTAATAAAATCATCCTTTATACTCAAGACATTATGACAAACTTAGTATTTAATCTTTTCTATAAAAGACATAAAATATGGTAACAGAGTTAACTCCGTTGTCATCAGATATGACTATCTTCGGAACATCTGTAAATCCAACAATTCTAAAGTAACACTTCTTTTTCCCTTTAACCTTAACCAACCATTAATTCTTTTGCAATATAACTGAAACGTCGCATAAAAATGAGTCGTAAATCAGTGTATAAAAAGTTACAAAGTGTTGTTTAACTAAGAGTTCGCCTACATTTTGAGCAATGATATAAAACTGTGGAACAGTGAAAATAAATCACACCGATAACCCTTTTATTTATCGGAAAAATAATTCTTCGCGATTTATACTGTGTTGTTTTCCAATTTACATGTTTATATCGACGCAGAAGCTACGTTGCGTTAAGCACGCTCCCGGTTCATTGCAAATGATTTTTCATCTTACGACCGGATAGCAATAAGCATAAATACCACACGTCCGTGTTTATGTCTCTCTCTCTTTCTTTCGCGGTCAGCGTTCTTTATTTATTCTCGCGCTCCAAGCCGGTATCTCGCTTCGCGACTTATACATATCGGACAATAAATCATGCGACGTAAGAACGTATGCATAATAATGCATTGCGAATACCATGTCTTGCTAAGTGCACTACGAAGGAAACAACATTCGATTCTGAGGGCTTCCTGTACTTATTTCGTAATTATTGTGAGGAATCGCTCATTATATCTGTAATATAAAATTTAATATACATCTAGTCGAAAAATAAGATACCTAGAATTATAGAAAATGCAAAGATTCAATACTTATTTACGACAATGTATACTGGGTCAACAGTAGTCCCATTGGTTGATTACCAATAGATAAGTGACCGTTGGCGTAACACTGACACTAGGCTTTCCTTTTCCTAATTAGTTAAATATTAATTTAATATTTAACTAGATGTATCCTTCTGTTTGAAGTAGAACTTTTGAATTAGAACTTCTGGAATGGTATTTGTACTTATGATCAACTTCAGACGTGACGAAAAGGCAATTCAGAGCATTATTAAAACTTTCCAGTACTACTAAAGTTTTGATAATAATAAAAATTGTTTCAGGTCGATATATACCACGAGAAATGTAACAAATATAATGAACAAAGTAATCTTTTATATATGAAGAAATATAATTTGACTGATTTTTGTGTTTATAGTAGTCGACATTACAAAACAAATATGCACGTGCCCAGGCTGTAAAATCGACAAAAGAATTTAGTTGTTTGAACGAAACGTGCTTGAACTAAATTTCTTTTATTTATTCAACTTTATCTTTCTCAGCGTGCACCATATTCTATTTCTGCTAAGATTGTTATTATTAATGCTCATATGAAGCATGGTATTCAAAGGAAAAAATGTTATCCTTTATATTTTTCTTGATTTAACACAAAGCTTGTTATGAGTTTTGAATCATTGTGCAAATGAGAGAATTTGATTTTTCAAATGAGAACTCTTATCACAAGTCTCGTGTTTAAACGATATGTGTAATCAAGGTGATAAAGTATCTGTGGCTGAACAAAATGCACTCCATAATCTCATGCACAAAACGTAAATAAACATGCTAAATGCGAGACGTGCATATCCAGAGTCTACCTGTTCTACTTGTTTCTCTGTTGTTTGTTCTATGTGCAGACAAAGCTTATCAAATAATCGTTATTAAGAAAATCAAAGATATATACATATATATAAAAATTTTTTTCCTTATTAAACTAAAAATATATCTAAATTGAACAATAATTTTACATTTATTTAGATTATTATATTTTTGTTTAGTTAATTTTATAATACTATCTTAGTATGTAATATAAGAAATTGTAGAAGTCACATAGAAGAGAAACAAAAATGTTACACGATGAATTCGTGTGTAAGCCTAAAATTGTAGGTACGAAGTAAATGACTGTTGCATCCCTGTCTCGCATCTCCCTCCCTCATTTTTCAAGGTGCAATCAAAGGCTGGTCCATAAAGCGAAACAAATAGCCAAGCTCAAAGTGGCAAGGGTCAGGGGTCAAGGTGCGTGACTTCGACACGAAAAAACGTGACGAGCCACCGCGGAGGGTCTTGAGCCCTCATTTCACGAGGGACCCGACTCGGCCGAAAATCGTGAATCGCAATTCGTGACCGCCTTTTCGTGTTTTGTGCACGAGATTCCACTGAGATACAATCACTCGATTCCGGATCTCGCCATCATGTTGCTTGCACGAATCGACAACAACTGCCTCCCTAGTCCGCATCCACCTTCCTCTGCATTAGCATCCGGGAAGGTGTTTGTCTCTTGCTTTAAATGCGACAACCATTCAATTTGCAACGCCTTGTCTTTATTGCAGCCCATCGGGCTTATAATTTAAGCCTAGCTCGCGTCATTTACCTGGCACATCATTCACCTTAAACACTGTATTAATTTATTTAATTTTAACCATAGTAAGCGTCACCATTAAATTTTACTCAATGTTCATTTTATTATTGGAATTATTTTCAAATAATATGTATATATTCTTTGCAGAAAATTCTGAACAAAAATCACTAAATTAATGTGGTGTAAATTAATACAATGAAATTTTTATAATACAGTAAGTTAAACAATTAGAAATTATAAAACGAGTTAAATATTATATAATTAAGCAACAAACTTGCCTGTTTAATTAAACTTGGATTTTTTTGGACATCGCAGAAATTGTAGTTTCATAAGCGTATCGACTTGCATGTAACTGTGAAAGGATGAAATTACTTCCGGCAATAGAGAATGAATTCTCAGACTAATTAACGCGCAATTTAATTTGTTTATATATCAACAGATTTGTATTAAGTTAATTAAAACATCATGTAACTTGGAAGGACAAAAAAGTTATATATTATATATATATATATTCCAAAATACTATTATAAACTTGAAATTTATAAATCTGAAAATTACAAACGTTCATAAAACCGTTTTCTTATCCAGTTTCACATAATTCACTTCTAACATTTTCATGATGCAATCAAGAAAATTTTCATTTTTCCAACCGGCAATCTAAAAGAGCAAGTGGTAAATAAAGTGGGCATAGAGGACTGCTAGTCGCAACTTTCAACTGCCTATAATAGTTTATAATAAATTTTCAAAATAAACAAGTACATGACAATTTATTCATAATAAAATCATAATTTCTTCGACCGTAAAGTTAGCCGACACAAAATAAAATAATTTTACATGGCTGTAAATTAACAATTCTAGTAAGGCATAAACGAACCCACGAATAAGTTATAGGTAAAATGTAATAAAACAGAAATAAAATTTCACCTGCTAGAAAAATATGCATACGAGTATAAATTCCATCACGTAAGTTTTGAAACTGAAATTCATCATTAGCATACGCGATTGCACAATTTTTCTGCATTATTTATCAGGGGAAAAAATGGCCATAACACCGTGCGCCGTAAAAGTGTTCATTTTCATAATCACGCGCCGGCGATTAATCCCGCGCGTGAGAGAAAAAAAGGGTTTTTGCATTAGCGGGGAATATTTTTCACGCACCTCCATTTATCTCGAAATGCGGTTGATAAAAATTGCCGTGGTCGCACGTTCGTTTTGGAGCGTCGTTCGGTCGTTTTTTTTTTTTTTTTTTTTTTTTTTCGATCTCTCGTCCACGGTGCCGAGGAGCGAGGGAGAGAGAGAGAGAAAAAAAGGAGGAAACGAAAAGAAATCTCACCAACCGAAGTCCAGACGGCTAAGAGTCACGCGTGGGCCGAGTTGGGCCGTTGCCTCTGCTTGGTGTAGCGGATACTTTATGCGCCTTCGCACAACATGTGGCGTGCGAAGACGTACCTACATAATGCGAGTTCGAACGAGTCTTCTTCTTTGCTTGCGCCGTGCATCCGGGATCACTCACATGCCTAATATGCGTACGCTTATACGACAACACGTATCCAATATTACGCGTGATCAACAGTTTTTATAGTGAGCCTTTTTATAACAAAATCACGTAAGAACAATACTCAATTGTTTTAACGGTACTTCAAATTTAGTATTCAATATGCAAATCATTGTTTTATTAAGAATAATTGTTCAAAAGTAAAACTAAATGCTGCACTTGAAAATTACGGTTGAAAATTACCTGTCTTTGGAGATCTTTCCTATTAAAACATTTCAACTTGTGTAATTATATTAAAAAATGCAAAAAAGGTAAATATTGCAAGAAGAAGATATAAGAAAATAATACATCCCTTAATCACTGATAAGAGTGTGAAAATAATATTGAAATCTCAATTTATATTGAACTTTAAGGAAGAATTGAACTTATATCTGATAGAATTATACGTTATAATTTTGTAAATTTGTATACAAATCGTAATTCCTTATATACATTTTTTTCAGTATTAGTAAACAATCATTTCTTTTATATTATGAAACAGTAGGATACATTAAAATTACAATCACTGTAAAACTTATTAATTCTGAATGCTTTTAAAATGTTTAAACCACGCACATTATGCAACTGCATCATAATAGAGAATAAATAATAATAATATTGATTGTTATATTAGTTTTTATCTTCTTGTATATAAATAAAATCGACTAATTTAATTACTAGAAAAGCATTGAACGATATTTTCATGTATAATGTCGTCATCCTTGTCAGGTAATGTAATCAGAAGTTAAAATCCAATATGTTACCTCATTACAACATAACAACGTGGAGACTTTACGTGAAGATGCGGATGTATTCTCTATTCCTTCACACTGAAATACGCAAATCATCGGAATACACGTATTCGCTTTAGGATAAACCGCAAGATAAGTATTGCTTGAGTCGTACGAAAGTTGACGTATGAAACCCGGCGCAAATGATTGAAAAAAGCATTGGAAGTATAACACGTGCATACATCACCTAGTACTTTCTCGCGTTGCATCAAAACCTTGCATTAACGAATCAATTAATTAGCCGATCGCCTCGGAATAACAACTAATTTAACTGAACAAAGTGAGATTAATTGCGTGCCACATTTTAATAGCGCGCAATCAATCACGACGATGATTTAACAAATTTAATCTCAGTTATTGTCGCTAGATAATGGTTTATCGCATCACGATAGAACGCAAATATTATTTACATAACTTAAAGATGATTCGCAAAACTGAATTTGAGCAACTAAAGTTGACGGGATAACAATAGAGAGGACGAAAGAAAGAATTCAGTGAGACAACAAATATAAAATAACAAAATTATAATTGAAAAAATATTGAATTACTTATAAGTACACACATGCGCATATTTTATAATTAAATAAACGTGATATAATAAACTCTATATCTTTGCAAGATAAAGTGAAAAAACTAAAATCTTTTTCAATAAATATTTTGTATACGTGCTCAAGAAATAATGATAAAAGATTTGTACACTGAGAGAAATTTTCGGTTATCCTAACTATAAAAATAAAGTTGGTTTTAGAGTCAACTAAGTGCAGTTCACTTCGTGCAATAAATATGTAAAGTTGAGTCAACTATGAAGCAGAATTGAGAAAATGAATTAATTATAAAAATTAAATAATAAGGCTATAAAACATAACTACAATTAAAAATTTTTTAAAGCAAAACTTTTAAGATATAATTTTAGTAATGTGTACTGTTTTTTGATGCCAATTTTAGTGAAATTTTTATTATATCAAGTTTATTTTATTGTTTTCGAAGTTGTTTTAGAGGTTAGGCTGTAAATTCTGTTTTGATATTGTCGTTGAAACTTTATTTCTCTATTTATCCTGTAGGATAAGGCTCGCAAGGTCTGAGCCTGGTGTGGCAACAATTGAGGTACGATAAAATTTGAAAGATGGTTATACTTTGACGTTATAAGAGAGGCAGTTATCAACACGAGCCTAGGGCACCATAGCAATCAAATATGCCGCTGTATTTAGCGCAACTGCATTTTTATATTTGACGCCAAAACCAACTATAATATAGAGTTGCGGTGGAAATAGTTCTGATGACTGCAGTTTACATTTGTTACAACTGTATTTACAGTTATTACAACTAAATATGTCACAACTCTACAAATTTAGTTCTGATAACTTTGTATATTTC